>JAAGKR010003899.1:0-68189 GCA_011419295.1 Clarias macrocephalus | reverse complement strand
AGAGAGAGAGAGAGAGAGAGGGAGAGGGGGAGAGAGAGAGAGAGAGAGAGAGAGAGAGAGAGGGGGGGAGAGAGAGAGAGAGAGAGAGAGAGAGAGTGAGAGAGAGAGAGAGAGAGGGAGAGCTGGTAATGGTAATGCCGGTGGTGGAGGAGAAGAGGAAAATGATAAGCTAGACGTTCAGAATGACAAAGCGCGGAGCTGGAGAGGCAGCGTGGCGTCAGGGGCTTCGCTCTTAGAGCCTCTTATTCCTTTTTAGATTTATTTTATCGACTGGGTGTTTTTTTTCTTCTTTTCTTTTAGTTAATTGATGTTTGTTCATTGCAAAAAGGAAGGAAAACATATCTTGGGTGAAAGCTGACAGATTAGATGTTAGACAGGATCAAGGAAGAACAAATGCTGTCAGGGAAACGTCAGGCGCGGCTTTGAAAGTCGCCAAAAATCCTTCCGTTACCAAAGAGAATAACGAAGAGGCGACGCAAAAGGAAAGCGAGTTCTGGGTTTGACTTTATTGTTTTATTTGAGTGCACAGTTTTTTTTTTCTTCAGTAATCCCAAACATTTCCACACTCTTAGAAAAAAAGTATTTCTTCTTTCTTCCTTCCTTTCTTTCTCTTTTTTCCCTTTTTTTTTGGGATATGCATAGAAGCCAAAAAAAGGGTAACACTTTATTTAAAGGTTACTTACAGTAAATAGTGCTTTCATAACATATTTATAAACCTTGCATACATATTTTATAAAGCAATGCTGGAGAAGTCTTATGTCAAAACCCGGAGGAGGTTTTATGCAACTTTTTTTTGTGTCTTTTCTTTAATAGTGAATAGTGAGTGGACGGATTGAGTCACCGTGCTAACTGTATTTATTTTAAATCCATAGCTCATTTTTATGAACACAACATTCATGAGATTAGGAAAAGCTGTAAAAGGGGCACATAGTGCTTATATACTGGAGGGAAGACTGGATACTCTTCTGCAGTTTTTGGTATCCAGGTCTAGGATGGGAATGTAACATGTACAGAATAGTGTCTTATAATTAATACATTGCTGTTAATATGGCCTCTTATTTGATCATTTTTATCTATTTTTAAGGGAGGCACGCTGGCTTAGAGATTAGCACCGTAGTCGCACCTCCAGGGTTGGCATTTGATTCCCGCCTCGGGTCTCTGTGCATGGAGTTTGCATGTTCTCCGCCGTGCTTGGTGGTTTTCCTCTGGCGACTCTGGTTTCCTCATACTGTCCAAAGACATGCACATTAAGCTAACTGGCATTTCCTAATTACCTGAACTTGGCTGTAGAGCCGTGATTGATGTGAAAGCGCCAAGTGCCTCATATTCCTCCTCTCTGAGAGGCGTCGCCCATTCAGCTCTCTGGGCCCCGGAAGCGAGAGGGTCCAGCATCACCCGGGATTCAACCTCGCGGTCTCCGGGTGATAGGACGTGCACTTTACCGCTGCACCACTCGGGAGTCCTGAACACACATTTTAAATATATTTGGACTAAGACTTATATTAGTATTACTAGTACAGTGCTGTCTCCTTCCTGGTCTCTCTCTCTCTCTCTCTCTCTCTCTCTCTCTCTCTCTCTTTGTGCTGCCAACCTAAAGTTACATAACAACAATATTGAGAATTTATCGGCCATATGAACCAAAGTGGTAAATAAAACTCTTAACTCTTTTTTAACCTGAACGGTTCAATAACTCCTCCTTCTCCATTTCTTCCAAGTAAACCATGTCGCCACCTACTATTGTACATATCGGACTAAAACGTCGCGCCATCAACAATACTGGATGCTAAGCCGTTAGCTAAACCTGCAACTGTTGGTTGCTTCTGTAAGCAGATTGAACTGTAACAGTAGAGCAGTAAAAAAATTTTCGAAGATAATGATGCATTATTATTATTATTATTATTATTATTATTATGATTATTATTATTATTGTGATTGTTGTAGAATAAAATTTGCTTGAGCACCTCGAAAAAGGCTCTAAATAATCTAAGATGATCTCTACAACTTAAAGCTAAGTCTTGCTTATGTTCCAGACGAATAAATCTGTTTAATCCTCTTAAACTCAAGTGTTCTTCTAATTATCATTCATGACACATTTTGCTTACTTTTTGTTATATTTGCTGTTAATGAGAAAAAAAAATATGGATTTAAAATTAAAATCTAGATATTAATATAACATCCCCAATTATGTTTCTTATTTCTACTTATACAGTGCTGTGAAAAAGTATTTGCCCCTCGCCGATTTTTTTATACATACCTGCCGCACTTAAATGATTGAGATTGATTTAATGTTTATATTACACAAAGACAACCTGAGTAAATACAAAACACTGTTTTTAAATGACGATTTCATTTTTAAAGCAAAAAAAAAAAAAAGCTGTTTAAATGTTCCTGACTCTATGTGAAAACGTAATTGCACACCCAAACCCTAATAACCAGCACCGACTGCTGAGGAATTTTGGCCCATTATTCTTTGCAGAATTACTGTAGTTTAGTTCAGCCACAATTGAAGGCTTTTCGAGCATGAACAGCATGTTTAAGCATCTCAATCGGGTTTAAGTCTGGACATTGACTAGGCCACTTCAAAACCTTACATTTTTTTTTGTTGAACCACTCAGAGGTCGACTTGCTGGTGTGTTTCAGATCATTGTCCTGCTGCATGAACCAAGTTCGCTCGTACTTGAGGTCTTGAAATTGAAATTTCCGGATTTTCTATTTGAGCTCAGAATTCAGGTCCATCAACTATGGCACGTCATCCTGGACCTGAAACTGCAAAGCAGCCACAGACCACCGCACTACCTCCACCATGTTTGACTGTTTGTATGATGTTCTTTTTATGAAATGCTTTCAAAAAGGGCAACTTTAATCAATCAATAAAGACTCTAATCAGTCAACAGAATATTTGCTCAAAAAGACCTGGAGTTTGGCAAATGTTGAGATGAGCCTCTGTGTTCTTTTTGGTCAGCAGTGTCTTTCGCCTTGAACATCTCCCACGGATCCCCCCGAGTCTCTTTCTTATTGTTGAATCATAAACACTGACCTTACCAGAGGTGAGTGAGGCCTGCAGTTCATGAGATGTTGTTCTGGGTTCTTTTATGTTGTTGGTAGTCCGGCCACTCCTGGGAAGGGTCACCACTGTTCCAGGTTTTGTAGATATCAGCACTCACTGTGGTTCGCTGGAGTCCCAAAGCCTTAGAAGTAGCTTGGTAACCCTGTCCAGACTGATACATCTCAATTAATTTGTTTCACATCTGTTTTTGAAATCTTTTAGTGTGCTTTACTTTGTCCGACAGGGTCTATTTAAGTGATTTCTTGATTCAACAGTTCTGAGTGTGGCAAGTAAAATTTAGCAAGAGGGGGACAATTACTTTTATTTTTTTTTTTTTTGCATAGTGCCAGGTAGGTTTGGTTCCGTTTATAAATTACTCGGGTTATCTTTTGTATGATATAAAAACTTGTTTGATGATCTGAATCAGTTAAGTGTGAAAAATAAGCAAAAAAATACAAAATCAAAGACTTTTTCACAGCACTCCAAGACGCTTATGAATATGTATCACCCTGCCGTGGCTCTAAAATGAAGCAGTTATGAATTGTTTCTGTCTCTTATGCAAATGTGTGTCTTATGTCATGTCATAGTTATGGATATTTTCATAATGCTCTAAAGTAAACGCAGCCTGCCGAGACACGACCTGGCGTCAGCTTGACGTAACAGCTGACCAAAGCTGCTCCCCTGAAATTAGCTTTTATAAATATTCTCGCACGTTTGTGAGTCGCATGCAAATGTCTTCCAGCCCTATAAAGGAGAAAAGGTCACGGAATATCCTCATAACACATTTATTCGCGAGTCTCGTCGATGCCGCGGTTGCATGATTTATTCGCCTTCGCGTTGTTCTTCTTTTCACATGAAAGGATTCTCGTCGAATTCGAGTTACACATGCGCTAGATTCAGGCTCGAGGTCCGAGGGTCATCTGCACGGGCACGTAAACATCGCTGGAGCAGAACGGCACTTTGACTCGTGACTTTGGGGTTTTAATATCAAGGGCGTTTAGAGGGCAGATCCAAATGCATCTAGCGTTCTGTGTTTGGTGTACAAGCTTACAGATGGTACTCGGGCAAATAGGGTTTTTATTTGAAGCATTGCCGTGAAATAAATAAATAAAAGTTTGACCTGCTGTGGCTCGGACAAATTGCTAGTGAGGGATGACAAGAGATTTACGTTCATTTTTTATTCACAGTATAACAAAAATAAATCACCATTTCAGTCTCTGCTTTTTGAACGTTCAGGATGTTTTGGGTGCGTAACCACGTCCTTGTTTAACTGCAGAACAAGTCAGAAGTCTGCATAAATAATCAATTATTTCACACGATGGCCTAACGAGATCACCATTAGGGGAAGTCAGTTTGCTTTTTCCTATTACAGCGGTGCAGGCAGGCTGTCTATAAGAGACCTGACGTCTGATTTTGAAAAATTCACAACAGACTACTGTATGCTGACGCAGGACGACAAACAGAACCAGGCCGAAATTGACTTGCAGTATCAGTCAAAGTTTGGACACACCTTCTAATTCGTTGTTTTTCTGTTTAGCGATCTACTTTCCACATTCTAGAACAATATTGAAGATTTCAAGACTATGAAATAACACATACATATTGTATGGAATTATGTAACCAAGTAACAACAGCAGAAACAACAGTCCGTTGTTATTATAAGACACAAAGGTCGGCTGTTCTGGAACAGTTCTTGCAAGAACAGTATTGTGTCGAGTGTGTGTGTAAACCCCATCGAGCTCCAGGATGAAACTGTCTCTCATGAAGACCTTCCCAGGAAAGCGAGACCAGAACTTACTGCTGCAGAGGAGAAGTTCATTTAGAGTCTCAGAAATCACCAATTAACCAACAGCACCTCGGATCAGAGCTGGTATGAAGGCGTAAGATCAAAAGTTAATCATCTGGTTAATTCGATTGGGTTCATTCTTCCCTCATCTAAAAAAAAACTCTCAGCAACAGAATTTGATGGATGGTACTTTTTAAATTCATGGGGAAAAAAATCATGGAATTAGAAGGGGTGTCCAAACTTTTAACTGGTAGTGTATGCTGTACAGCAGTTCAGTGGTTCCCAACACTCGTCCTGGAGGACCCTGTGCTCTATACATTTTAGTGTTTTCTCCACTTGCAGCACACCAGATTGAACTAATCAGCTAATTAACAGCTTTTTCTTAATTGAAGTTGGTGTGGTGGAGCAAGGAAAAACTCTGAAGTCTGCAGGGCAGGGCGTCCTCCCGGGAAGCACTGCTAGAGCCTACTGTCTAGTGATTTTTTTTCTTTTTTTTTTGTGTAATAAGCAGTATTGATTAAACAACCATTGATTATAGTCGACGATCAGCAGATTTCCTGTGCATTTCAAGCGGTGGCACTTTAATCATTAAAAATTCATAAAACACAACATGCTGCATGTTTTTCTGTGCAGCAGAAACACACAACGTCTGAGGATTCGTCCTGGGGCTGAAGCAGATAACTGCATATGCTCACAACAGGGGTGTGTATGGCAAACTGGGAAAGAACATTTTAAATGCATTCTAAATACACTAACTTTGAAGGATCCCAACTCGATTTAGTTCAGTGGAACTGCAGAAGTTTCATATGAAACATGGATGGAATTTGGAATTTGGCCCTAATTCACGGGCCATACAGGAAAATTTCATTTATATGCACCTCAATTTTGATTCGCTTTTGATTGACAGACTTGAAAAAAGCAACACCATCAAAGCAAAATTGACTTTTTAGTCATGTTTAGATGTTCAGATAGTTGTGTACTCCAGTGTGTGTACAGACAAATATTTTCAAATTTTTTATTGACCCGCGCAAAAACATGGCAATTCGATTCCCCCCCCCTAATGGGAGCTCATATAAGAAGAGCCCCTCCCCCGCTGGCTTGTTGTTCGCCTTTGCTGTTGTTTGAGGGGCGTGGCTCAGCGGTAGCTCATTTACATGAAAGCCAAAACGGTGCATTTGGAGGAGGAGTGAAACGGAGAGAATTTAAGCTACAGAAAAACAGGAAACTAAGGAAATTATCTTAGGGGCCTTTCAGTCTGAGCATTAACACATGCACACTCTGAGACTTGTGTTATCATGTTCAAGAAATAATCAAATGTGGGACCTTTAAAACTAAGTACGTTTTGCTTTTCTATCTGAGGTCAGAGTGGTACACACTAAACCCTGTTCATTTATGAATGAAAAACATCCAGACGAGAACAAATCTTCAGATTAATGATCGAGGTCAGATTAAGCGCTCTTCATAACCGCGGTGAGCAGAAACGCATCTCGGAATGAACAGCGTGTCGAATCTTGAGGCGGATCGGCTACAGCCGCTCACCAGATCTGGAGTCTTAAAGATGAAAAAAAAAATTAACAGATGAGGCTTATTTCTCATAAATGCTAATGAAGGGTGCGAGAGTTTGGGGAAATATTTATTCTGTTCGATGATCTTGTTTGGAAACTATTTGAGAGGAGATGACAGATCTTTTTTTTTTTTTTTGCATTTAGAAAAGCCATATGCTTCTTATGCACGCTCGCAGCTGTTGATGACAAGATGCAGAACAATCTAATTGGAGAGCAATGAAATATGAGGAACGGTGCAAGGCGAATTCTCTTGTAATTACAGGACACGGAGGAGAACTTAAAGCAATTCTAATGTGCTCGGTATCGCTTTACAGGTGATGTGAATATGTTTTAATATGTTTTCATTACTCTTATGCTTATTTCACAAGGGAAGGATCCTCCACACGATTATACAATCGACAACGGTCTAGCAACAAAAGTTAGCGTGCGTCATCATTGCTGTGCGAAACTTATTTATTCTCCAAGCTGTTTTTAAAGAGTAGAGCAAGCGAGCGGTCTTAAAGACCCTCGACAGTACGTACTGTGTGCAACACATTGAATATGGTTACCATGAAAGGTTTGCGATGCGCTTGGCAGCTCTAATGCTAATGAGTCTCCGCTTTATTACCGTTTTCTCCGTGAGAAGTTAGCGGTGCATCATTCTGTTGTCACTTTGCTAGCGTGTTTAATGTTTATGTATTTAACAGTAGGATCTGACGTTTCTTTGTTGGGGTTTTATTCTCCTTGTTGCTCATGCTCTATTGTGTCCATTACACTCCGTTGTTGTTGTTGTTACTTACGCCTAATAAGCTGTAGTTTAGGCTAAACTGCAGTGGAGGCTAAACACACATTAACTGTGCTTATGCTCCTCTTAAAAATCTATTTACCAACGTCTGGCAGTATTTACTCACCACTGACTAGTGTTTATTCACCTCTGACTAGCGTTTACTCGTGTCTGACTAGCATTTACACTACTCTCCTCTGACTTATGTTTGCTCACCTCGAACTAGCATTTATTCACAGTTGACTAGCGTTTACCCACATCTGAATAGCGTTTAGCATCTGATTAGCATTTATTCACCTGTGACTAGCATTTACTTGCCTCTGACTAGCATTTAGTGCTTACTCGTGTCTGATTAGCATTTACTCACCTCTGACCAGCGCTTACTCACCTCTGATTAGCATTTAGTGTTTACTCGCATCTGACTAGCCTTTACTCACCACTGACTAGCATTTACATGCCTCTGACTAGCGTTTAGTGTTTACTCGCATCAGATTAGCATTTACTCACTTCTGACTAGCATTTATTCACCTCTGACTAGCATTTACTTGCCTCTGACTAATGTTTGGTGTTTACTTGCATCTGACTAGCCTTTACTCACCACTGACTAGCGTTTAGTGTTTACTCAAATGAGATTAGCAAACCTCTAAAGCCAACCTCTGACTAACGTTTACTCACCTCTGACTAGCATTTACTCGACTCTGACAAGTGTTTAGTGTTTACTCACCTCTGATTAGCATTTTCTCACCTCTGACTACTGTTTAGCGTTTACTCACATCTGACTAGCATTTACTCGCCTTTAGTGTTTACTTGCCTCTGATTAGCGTTTACTCACCTCTAACTAGCATCTATTCACTACTGACTAGTGTTCACTCAGCTTTAAAATGTGTTAAAGTTATTCCTTCTCCTTACAGTAAGTCAAAGAACTCATCTCAGACCTACGACTTGCAACTGGTAGCTCTTATAAACCAAAGCACTTGAGCAAGTGCTCAAGATGGATTTTTTTCTCCCTTTAATCTGTAGAAATAAATGAATTGGCACTCAGAGAAGAATCGCTGTCTTGCAGTCGACACTTTCTCTTGAAAAGAAGAGAAACTCCTTACAAGTTTGGTGATATTTTAATTATTAAAAAAAAAAGGAAACAACACACACGTTTCACCCATCAGTCTTCCCAAAGTCTTGCTGAATCTTGGAAACCTTGAATATTTATTTCGTTCATTGGGAGTCGTGTCAGCTACATGTGTGTGTGTGTGTGTGTGTGTGTGTGTGTGTGTGTGTGTGTGTGTTTGTGGGAGGCAAACACTCGGCTCGCTGTGACCCTGGTGAACCTCAGACCGAAGGGGCCGACCCAAGGCTCACGTTTGCAGTGTGGCTTACTAATGACCTCGCTCTCCTGTCGTGGCTCTTACATAGAAGTAGTCGGGGGGGAGGGGGAGGGTAGTGGGGGTGCAGACGTGATGGAGGAATTGCGATCAGTGCATCTGAATTCTAATGGCTAGATTATATCCTCCGAGGGTGCTGACAGACATGCAGAGTTAGAGCCGGAATGGATCAGTTCAGAAAGCTGTTCATCATCGCAGACCAGCTTGACGTGTGGGCTAAAGCACGAAGAAAAGGGAAAGTAATTCAGATGTGAAAAAATTCAGATGTGAGCCGAATCATGCGGCACGCTCCTGTTTTTGAAGGTTGCTCCCTTTTCATGACTGGAAAAATAAACACTAGTGAAAATGTATTTATCATATTCAGCTTTGCTTGTACTTTTCAAATATGTGCATTTTTAAATTAAGGTTTTCTCAAAAAAAAAAATTAATAACATTCGCAAAGCTTAGAAATGGAACTATATCTACAGAGTAGATAGGACAAAGCGGAAAGCACAGTGACATTTATGAATGTGTGTTCACGCTATCTTTGAGACCAAAGTTAATTTTTACTCCACTTTTAAGAGCCGGTTCTGCGTCCAGTTCCTCGGCAGTGCAGCGTCTAGTTGATTAGAGATGTGAGACTTGGGGAAATGTTTACAGAGAGCAGAGAAAGACCTGCATGCCAATAAGCTTTATACACAATGCTATGGACGTCTGGCCAGATCTCTTAACAATGTCTGCAATATTTGGGCCTGTGAGGTCGTACGTCTGTTTCGTTATCATCCAGAATGAAAAGCATCGCATGGCCGTGTCTAATAAACAGACAGACAGAGAGACTATTTCATTCGTTTATTTATTTATTTTTTTTTATTCATTCTTGCTTCTCTCCCCAAAAGAGTTGGAAAAACACGCTACAGTATATAATGTAAGGGGCTGGGTAATTTTAAAGGAGACACTGTTTAATAATCCTGGTTTTCAGAGTCTAGGCGGCAGAATGAAACATCAAACATGGTTATATTCTTAAAAAATATGTTGAATTTCAGAAATACTATAAAAATTATTTATAAAATACCAGCAGTGGATGTCTTCATAAAAAAAGATAGCGCCCCCAGTAGCCATTTTTTCCCTAAGGCTTTGTCCCTTTTTATCCTATGGGTCGCCACATCAGATTGTTTAAAAGATCTGGAAGAGTTATTATTATCCTTCTGTTATTTACACTTCCTGTTGCAACCCTCCTGTTTCCTAACCAGGCTTGGGACTGGCACTGCATGCAGAGGCTGGGTTGTATGAGGTTTAGGGTTAAGGGTTCTTCCCCAAGGACCCAACAGGGGTGATCCGATGATGGCGGGTCCCAAACACCTGACCCTTTGATCAGCGATCACCTGAGCCACTGCTGCCCCCAAGTTCCTCAAAGCAGCTAAATTTTTTCAAAAGTGTACTCATCAGACCTCCATGTTCAGTTCAGCACTGTATGCTGACAGATTACACCAAACTTAAGCATGGTCGTATAAACGGTTATCTAAAACTAAATTCATAAATCATTCTTATAATCTATGCAAACAGTCATAATGTTGGAGCAGTCGGAGTAAAATTGACCCCACCTTGCTACAACTGATTGGCATGTGGCAGATGCAACTGGTAGATCTTATAAACCAAGATCTGTATTGTTTACAGATCTCAGGATGCATTTGTTGAATATTGCGGTTGAGATTCTGCTGACTATATTGACCATAAATTTGTGAAGGGACTGATCTGCAAAAGTAAGTTTCGTGAGCTGACAGTATGCACATTAGCTTACAATGTAAGTGGGCGGAGCATAGTGCTTCTTGAAGCTTTTATGTTTGGAGGAACCCGAGAAATAAAATGAAAAAAAAAAAAAAAGAAAGATATGCACTGAAATGTACTGAAAAACAAAAAACAAAAAAACAATAACAGCAGATTATATATATACTGTATAGTGGCATTACTGGGTCAAGAGGATTGTACTGTATATTGTACTGTATTGTATTATACAGATTGACTGTATAAGTTTTATACATGTATGTCTTGTTCCTGGAAAAAAAAAAAAAATAAATAAATAAAATAATAATAATAATAATAACAAGGAAAAAAGCCAAACAAAACCTATATGTGTCCAGGCACCAATTATAACGTTGAAGGAAACGTTAAAGAGCGAACATAAAAAAAAGAAATCACCAAAGTGAAGCACGCCGTTGAGTTATGCGTCACGAGACCGCTCCAACGGTGCAGCGTTTCATGCTAAACCGCGGTGTTATAGACCTAGCGCCTGTAGCCATGCTATGATGACTGCGGTACACCACTGAGATAATTAGACGAAAGCTGGAGGTGTTGACTGAACATTACGTCTGTAATTATTCATGAGAAAATCAAACCAGAGGCATGTTAAGCTTCATAATACGTAATACATGACTTCAAAAAGAACATTATGAAGAAAATATAAAAAAGTGTGTATAAAAAACAGTGAGTCTGACAAAACTGTCGCGACAATCAAGCAATTCTAACAGCAACAACAACAACAACAACACGAAAACTATATTCATGGTACAAACATATCTTATTATGCAAATTACTTCAGGTCAGCTTTCCTTGTTTCTTTTCTTTTCTTTAAGTTCAGTTCAGCTTTCATTCGTTACATTACTGCGCAGTGAAGAATTCTTTCTTCTTCTTCCTGTTAGTAGGCCATTATACGGTAACCCTGGAGCAGGCAGGGTTGAGGGCCTTGCTCAAGCGCCCAACACCGGCAACCTGGCGGAGCTGCAGCTCGAACCGCCAACCTTCCGATCAGTAACTCAGAGCCGCACACTGAACCACCACCACCTTTCCTTCAAATATAATGGAGCTGACTTCATTTCATGGAGACTTTTGATTTTTTTTATACCATTCCAAATAAAATAAATAATAATAATAATAATAATAATGCGGGTGGCACGGGGGTGTAGTGGTTAGCACTGTCGCCTTGCACTTCCAGGGTCTGGGTGTGATTCCCGGCCAGGCTCGATTCCCATCTCTGTGTGCAAGGAGTTTGTATGTTCTCCCCGTGCTTGGTGGGTTTCCTCCGGGTACTCCAGTTTCCTCCCACCAGTCCAAAGACCTGCAGATTAGGCTAATTGGCGTTCCCCAATTGGCCATAGTGTGTGAATGAGTGTGTGAGTGTGTGTATGTGTGTGTGCCCTGCGATGGATTGGCACCCGGTCCAGGGTGGACCCCGCCTCGTGCCCTAAGCCTCCTGGGATAGGCTCCAGACCCCCGCGACCCTGAATACAGGATAAAGCGGTATAGACGTACTTGCATAGCGGCAGGTCGAATTAAACTACTGGCATAATTGTTTTTGTGTATCTCATGTTGCGCATTTCATAGTGTTGTAATGTTACCTCTCTGTTTCATTTTCCTTCAGAAATCTTAAAGCGAGGTGCAGCTTAGCTCCCAAACTGTAACATGGTGTTTGTGCCGCTTATTGTTATGCACAGGTATTTACTAGCATCAACCATCGTGCCCCCTAGTGGTCCACGCCAGTACAACATTGTGTTATGCGGCATTCGTTCGCCGTTATCCCTGAGTCATGTCATCACCGTTGTTCCGACGTCATTTCATGAACGTAATCCTTTAAAAACAACCGAATACCAACGCTCGTAAGGTTGCCGAAATTAACATCACCACAACGTTCTGACAACCAAAAATTCCTGCTGGGAACATATAGTATAACATCATATAGACCACTTTGAGATTGTCATTGATTTTTAGTAAGTGCATCAACCTTCACTGAGCCTTGAGACGACCTGTACGATCGATCCACGCCTCGAAGGTGTTTTAGGGTTCGACTCTCTGATCAGTAATTGTATTGAACAGATATTGAAGCTCCTCTAATCTCCGGGCCTGTATGCAAACCTTTGCTGATTCTCATTTCTCTCTTTCTCTCCGCCTTTGTGGATGAGATCAGAAGTGACCTCCAGGGGCGGAAATATGCGATTTCTCCCTACCGAGGTGATGATAACTGTGGTTCTGTTTCAATTTATTGAGAACAGAGGAAATAAGAATCGGAGCAGCTCGGCAGGAGACTGAAGGCATTACCACGCAAAGCTGACGGTTTTTAAAAGAGCGCTCGGGAGTCCTGAAACGTGTCAGAGCGCCTCTCTTTTTTCGGGAGCTGATATAACACTATTCAAAACAATATTAAAGCCTTTGTAAAGATATTCAGTCTCTGTAATACTCACAGATCATTTAGGCAGTGTGTGTGTGTGTGTGTGTGTGTGACAGAGAGTGAGTGTATGCTATTAATCTTTGAGCCAATGAGTTTCAGCACTGTGTAATCGAGCTACGAGTCACTGCATGGGTCAGAAAAGGAGAAATAAGAACTCATAATAACTTCATCATGGCTCCTGAAGGACAGACGCTGAATGACAAATCATGTTCAATGTCACCTTCGTTTATTGCACACGTTACACATCCTGATCAACGTTAGCTCTTATTTAAATAGCTACAATTACAACTGCTAACCGGAGTCGTATGAAGTGTATAAAGAGACGTATGAGAATAAAAAACAGACGCCTGAAGGGGAAGAAACTGATTGAAAAACAGTAAATATCTTAGGCACGTTATATTTATTTATTGATCTCTTTTGGCTTCTGCATCATTGGGTCAGTCAATGAACTCCAAGCATTCAATGAACAAGAATTCCAAGCAGAAAGTTTCATGTTAAAAAAATAAAGAGAAACAAGTGTATGAAAATGACGTAATTATCTCAGACGCTGTACAAGCATGTGATACTTACTGGATTCGCTGGTGTATGGAGCATTATCGCTTCTGTTGCAGATGAGACGATGCTATGAAACAGGCTGTGCTTTGTGCTTTATGAAATGATATGCAGGTAACGTTAACTAATACTGGCGTTTCAGGCTTTTTAATTAATAGCTTATAAGCTTTGAATGGCGTTAGATGGAAAGCTAGTACACTATGTAGGGTGTACATAGTGCTTGTTCCACACAGCAAATAGTGCCCTTGATCAGGGGTTAGAGATGGATTTGGGATTCAGCCTTGTGTTAAAAGCTAGTTAGCTTTGTAGCTAAGCATTAGCCGCAAACAGAACGACACGGACGGTTCAGGGACAAGGAGACAGAGTGTTGTTTAAGATGACATGACGTTATCAGATGTGTGTTCTTGTTAAGAGTGCTTCAGTGACTTCAGATTTTTCATGCAGACTTTGGAACTGGTATCCAGTTAGTAACGTCCCCTTTGCCACCCAGAAGTGGGCGGGACCATGGCACTGCTCATTATACAGTGAAACCTTGGATTACGAGCATAATTCATTCCGGAAGCTGGCTCGTATTTTATCGTAATTTTCCCATAAGAAATAATGAAAACTCAAATTATTCGTTCCACAGCCCAAAAAAAATCATAAAAATAATTAATACAATATATAAAGTAAAATTAAAACAAATTTACCTGCACTTTATCTATGAATCCCGACCGATAAGTGTTTGTGCACGCAGGCGCTGTGTTGTGTGTATGTGTGTGTGTGTGTGTGGAATTAGCCCCTTTCAACGTCTTGTCTTTCACAGTAAAACTCCTCCTCACAAGCCCCCCCCCCAACCTTGTTTTTAAGTTTCACAACAAACACACACACAACAGAAACATACATACACTGTTTGTACCAGTAAGACACGAGCACTAAGACAAAGCAGGGAATACAATTACCCACATTTCCGCAGCGCAAGAGATAGAAATCATTGTCTCAGTTGTGATCATGTGATGCTCAGTGTCAAAACAAGCGCATGCGTGATACATGATACTCAGCACTCATAAACCAAGACTTGCTCGTTTTTCAAGTCAAAATGTACTAAAAATCTCTGCTCGTCTTGCGGAACACTCGCAAACCGCCTTACTCGCAATCCGAGGTTCCACTGTAGTAGTTTTGTTGTTGGTAACATAGAAACATTTAATTTAATTCTTCTTAAAAATAATATTTTGTTCACCATTCAATGTTTGATGATACCTCACAATCAGCAGCAATAAGATGAATACATTAATGCACCAGTCAAATGACCGTGCCCTCCCAGAGAGGCGCACCTGCCCTCCTCTGTCAATAACAGAGACACTAGGTGATCCTGCACATCTATGTATGAGGTCGTGCAGGTGGAAATAGGCTTATGGCGTTTTTTCCTCCGTGCTTGTTAATGTCATCAACGGATGTTGCATAACCACCAATAAGGGATCAGCTGACTTTATACATGTCTGGAGGAAGCATGGGCATGGGATTGCCTTCGCACTTCCTGTTGGTAGCGGTGTGATGATCCCTGGAGAGCCCTGGGATTATAAACTCAAAGAAAGTTCTAGGAGAAAATAAAATAGGTATATTTCAAATTTGACATACTGTACTAAGATAATAATATTAATGAGCCATCATTAAACAGTAAATGAGTTCTTGAGGTGTTTTCTCTAACAATCTATAAAATTACTCTCATTATGATGCTTCATTCGCAAACCAATGAGCTTTTTAATTCCAATCAGCTTTAAGTGAACACTGGGAGCCAAGCTACTGTTCTAGCGACTGAACTATCAAGAAATGATGCCTGAAAGTAAATTAGCCTTTTTATTTACCGTTTTGTTAGATTTGTTTCTTTATTATTTTTTATTATAATTAATAAGACATCAGTTAAAAGTTGTATGGAATTATTTAAAAATTAACAAAGAAATCTGTTACTTTTTTACTTTTCTATCTCTATAATTATTTTTTATTTTGTAACATCTGCAAAAAAAAAGCATTATAAACATGAAATATCTTATTTATTTGTTTCTTTGCCAGTTTATTTGTTTTCTTCTTTTGTTGAACAAGCCACGCTTCAAGCAAGCTTAAAATCTAATATATTATATCAATATTAATTATATAGTAATTATATTAAATATGGATAGAAAAAAAAGGTTTATTTTATTTTTGTTTTGTATTTTGTTGTATATTTTGGTTTATTAAAATATTATATAAAAAATGCTACACAAATCTGAATGTTTGCAGTGTACATTTAATGATAATAATCACAATGAAGTTTAAATGCAGCACTGTTTTGTGGCAGTTTCCTAGCAACCCTGAATATTGTTATATATATATATGTTTTTTTAAGCAAAAAAAAAAAAAAAATTGGAGATCTTCTTCTTTACTGTTGCTCGTTGTTTGACAAAGTGATATTTTTAGTATTTGCGTTCATTATTATCAGCAGCAGGTTTCTGGGGACCAGTGGATTGCACTTTGTGCTCTAACTGTCACGACTACAGAGAGAGAAAAAGAAATGTTGTTTTGTCATTGGGTTAGTGTAATTGTATTAAAGAAATTTTAACTTTTATAAATAACCTGATACGAATAGTGTTCCAGGTCTGTAATGTTCTCAAATGAACATTTCCACAACGTTTTCAGGACAACAACAACAACAACTAAAAAATCCTGCTGGGAGAGTGTGAGTGCATGCGCTTGCTTTTAGACTGATGAACAGAGGAATGTTCTGTACAAATTGCTTCGGAAAACGAGCCAAGTCTCTCTCTCTCTCTCTCTCTCTCTCTCTCTCTCTCTCTCTCTCTCTCTCTCTCGTGTTCATACATACAAGTTGGCCAATTTCTGGTTCTGGAACACAATAGCAATTTAGCCCAAGTGCTGCACAATGTCACCTTCCATGCCGAGCTCTAATGTCAGATTCCAGCCCCATCACAGACACCCTGAAGCTGCCCCTCGAGCAGGGGGCTAATGTAGTGCCGATGTTGGCTCGCAGTCGTTTGGCTGACCCTGATGACGACCGATAAACGTGACCTTAGAGCTAAAGCGAGAAGAGGCCGAGCCAAGCCGGCGACACCGGTGGCGTTTGTCACGCGCCGATGCCGTGGTTTCCAGCAGCTGTCACCTGGTCCACTCTGTCAGTGTCAGATGTTATTTCAAGAAAGCCAGGATGATGTGTTTAGCTCCGGGCCGTACTCGAGTTCATTCATGAGTCATGCGACGCTTCTTTCTATACGGGGTTCTTCGGTGTCAGGTTGCTTTATTTTTTTTTGTCTCGTACAGCCCTAACATTTTTTAACAATCGAATCTGAGCGAGAGACGCATTACTGTGCAGAATTTTAGATTACTTCGATCATATTTTTAAACATTTATACATTCTATAGAAGAGAAATACTGTACAGTACATTGACACGATCTGGATTAAAATGTTGAAGTGTGCATTTTTTTTTTTTTTTTTGCTAGTCAATTATTAACTGTAGGATCTGGAGTTCGGCACAATGTAGGACTGAATGTTTAAATCTGCTATCATGAAATTCTCATCAACAACACGTTCTGTAGCTAATATTTGCATTCGCTGCTGCTCTCTTGTGAGCCTGGAGGAAGATAAGAAAAACTTTCTATCCATCAGTCTCCATAAGGTGCCCTTTTCCCCTATTATTTGTATAAGGTGACGTTATTGAAGGCCTTCTTTAGCTCTGTAGTAAACAAAGTGATAAGATATTTTGAAGCCGATGCAGTCATCCTGCTTTTGGAGATAATCCCAGATTGGCTTCTTTTTTTTTTTTTTTTTTTTTTGTAAAAGCCACCAGGAAGCATAATCGTTTTATCGTTGCAATTTAATTTAGGATGATAAGTTTGCTTGTATGAGTACTCTGAGAAAAAAAAAAAAAAAAAGCGAATGTAAAAGGACGAGGCGCCTGGAGTTCTCGCAGGTCTGAACAATGGCACGCCAGAGTGTTAGCATTAGCGTTAACACGGCGCCCTGTTGTCTGCTTGATAAACGACTGGGTGTGTACGTGTTCCTTCTTGTTGTTGTTGTTGTTATTGTCGATACCGAAATGCTAAAGATTACCCCAGGTGGGTAGCAAACTGATCCGTGAGTGATCAGTCTCAGGAGCGAGACGCTAACCGGGTTCAATTAAGATGCATGGAAACTTCGGCTTATTAATCAGTGCAGGGAGAAAAAGTTCACTCGTTAATAGGATGTGTGATTTTCTTTTTTCTTTTATTACTAAATCCGTTTCAGGTCATGGATCATGGTGTGGTCTAAGGGTCAGGTACAAATGAGGTGTCACCGTGTGGCCGAAGGAGCGGATCATTATTTTAAATGTATGTGTGTGTGTGTACGGAAAACTGCAGGACAAAGAAAGAGAGCGAGAGAGAGAGAGAGTGAGAGAGAGAGAGAGAGAGAGAGAGTGAGAGAGAGAGAGCAGGCAGGATTTAGAGTTAATCATGTAAAACTATACAAATTTCAGGGGGCTAAAACTTTTGCATGAATCATATAGAATATTAATATTAATATGACTAACATTCCAGTCAATGAAACCTTTATTATTAAAGTAATTTTAATACACACTATAAAAATATATATTTCTAATAGAATTCATAATAGATTTTAGAGACAATTTAAATAGAAATTAAAAGACAATTTAAAGACAATCATACATAAATACATATACATGTACATAAACCCCGCCTCCACTTTCCCCCTCCCATCCCCGTCCCCCGTGGAGGTGTCCTCCCTCAGCGACAGCAACATAAGTTGTTTACACATTCAGATATAGATATAGAAATAGAATAAAATAGAATAGGGTTGCCAAATCTTCACAAATCCTGCTACAGGATGTATCTAATGCGTTCGTTGTGAAGCGTGTGAGTTAACTCTGCTGGCCATCATTTCAGACCGGGTGTCTCCTTTCCACAACAGAAGATACATTTTTTTTTTTTATTAAATTTTTTTTTTTTGCTGTCATAAATCCGTATGTCGGTAGACGTTACTGCGCTACCTGAAGCCTCCTCAGATTCACAGACGCCCCTAGAATTATCGATATCCGCTCCGGCGCTACCCGTCTTTCGGATACGTTTCAAAAGTAAACCTGAAAATGGGTTTTACTGACAGAATCTGTGAATTCTGAGGTACAGAGTGCAGTTATGGAGCTACTGTAGGTTACATCTCAGGACATATTGTAAAAAAAAAAAAGAAAAAAAACTTTTTGTCACAACAAACAACTGTTATTCAGGTACAGTATGAAGTCATTGTGCAAGTCCAGGGGGGGCGGGGGGGGGGGGGGGGACCTCCAATTCTGAAAAAATTGTAGAATGCAAAAATGTGCACTTCCTCAAATGATCATTAGGAGCTGGTTCCAAAAGTCAGTCAATTCTTAAAGAGCCTTACGTTAAATTTACAACAGAAATAAACATGTTTACAGCCTGGTACAAACAAACAAACAAAAAAAAAGGTAAAAAAAATAATAAACTCATCAGCTCAAATTGTAGCGACAGCTGCATTTCACGTGTCACACCGCTAGCTGTCTGCTTTGCATCATTTTAGCTAACCAGCTAACTGGAGAGGTTGTAGTTTAACTCCACAAGAAATTGAGTTGACATGGGGACGGCGTGTAGGGTTCGGGTGACGGAGTTCAGGCAAATGCAAAATATGTTAGAATATAAATGAACATTTTAGCATTTTAGCTAAGTACAGTATGTTCCGAACAACATCCAGGCTCCGCTTGTTCCGCTTGTATGGATTAGTGCTCACAGCTTCAAAGCCTCTCTTCAGAAACGCACTGGCAGCGGTGGGAGGTAACTGAGTACATGTACATCCGTACTGCACTTAAGTACGTCTTTGAGGTTTTTGTTCTTTACCCAAGTAGTTTTATTAGAGGACTCTTTTTTTAATTTCTACTGTGCAGCAAATACCTGTACCTCTACTTCACTGTATTTCTGCAGTGTCGCATTACCTAACCACAGAGGTGTGTAGCACTTAAAGAGGGGATTGCACCACCTGCTGACTGTTCCGCGTAATTGCATGACGTGCCTTTCCTTTGCGACACGCCCTATAACGCAACAGGCTATAAGGAATCAGGAGCGGAGCTGGTAACAGAGAACGCTGAAAACAGCACATACAAAAGCGGGAGGGAGAGAAAGAAAGCAAGATTATTCCGTTTATTTTAATAATTTTTTGATGGAGGATTCAAAAAATCCTGATTTTCTTCTTAATTCAGCTGTGTCCAATTCCCACCTGTCTCTAGGGCACTTCCCTATCAAGGCTACTACAATCAGACAGGGAGGGCTGAAGACTATCATGTGTTTCTTGAGCCATGTGACACCAACCTGTACCTACAGTACCTCTATCCAGGCCCCTGGTTGCGGGGAGCTACAGCATCACCCGGGAATCGAACTCGCGATCTCCAGATGATAAGGCGAACGTTTGCCGCTGCGTCACTCAGGGGCTCTAAGAGAAAGATTTTTAACTATGATGAAGATTACTAAGAGTTAATACAATCACTGTGTATTTAAAGGTGAGTACTTTTACTCAAGGACGCAAGTTAATGGAGAGATATTTGCCCTCGGGGAACCTCGGTTTGTGCACTTTGCCCACCTCTGCACCTCACGGAGGCTTTCGTCCAGTTCATTGTATACAGTTTATGTTCGCGTCACATGTACAATACGCTTTATAACATTCCGAAAGCCAAAAGTCTTCCTCATGCCCGGTGTGATCGTTTTCCTCAGGATATGAAAGAACCTGGCGATGAGTCATGTGCATTAGGTGGCACCTTGCTTATGAAGGAGCAGATATGTTTATTGCTTGCTATCAGTCTATGAATAATTGAATACCCCGAGGCCTTAAAAACAAGAGGCGAAAATAAAAAAGTGCATCAATAACCTGCTTTTGAAGGGAAAAATAGAAGATGCAGAATTTACTGCTTTAGTGTCTCACTTGATATGCAGTATACATCATGAGCGCTGGGTCTGCTCCGGCACTGATGTGGCTCTGCGATGAGGATTTTTAGGATGAAACATGATGTTTTTATTTTTCTAATTTACTTCACATGATGGAATAACTTACTTCTGACGGCTCGGGGTAATCTTCCACCTCACAAAAGGTATCGATTCTGTTCCTTCCATCAGCCCGTGTCAGTGTATCGTTAGTATAGTGTGAACGAGCTCGTAATCGCACCCCTGACCGCTGGATCTGGCAGATCATTCGGAAAATCTTTTTTTTTTTTTTTTTTTTTTTTCACAGCATTGTTATAATGCTTGACTCCAGACCGTGGCTCAGACTCTGAGTAATATTTCAGACGATATCGCATACATACAGTATATCATCCTTAAAAACATACTGTTGTTGTCAGGTGGTGATATTCTCAGCGAGAGCGAGAACTCGGTCCTCGAGCGTTCGTGTGAATTCGGTGACAAAGACAAATTGTCCAGGCTGTTTTGTTTCCCGGTGTGTGAAGGTCTTCCCGGGAACAGTATATTTAGCATGTTAAAAATCTCTCATGGTACCAGCAGACGTGCAAGAACATGTCGCTAATGAGCGAATATTTTTTCAGAGTTTTATTATTTTTTTCCACTACTCACTTCACACACACACACACACACCAAACTCGTCATGGCCCAATCTTTGCCCTTCCACTATGCTGCTAGGATTTAATTGCCGTGATTACTCGGTGACTCTCTTACATCTCTTGTGTCTCGAAACACAACAAAGCCTTTCAGATTGTGACCGTGGGCGAAGAGCAGAGTGCGCCTGCTTAACGTGAGCCCACGTTTTTCAAATGCCATGACCCTACTGGGAATTCGCGCTTGGGTGGAATGACTAGCATGGGCTGCTTCTGATAGGACGAGAGCCTGTTTCGGGCGGCTGGACAAGGAGCTCGATTCATACATCAGAGACGGGACGAGCTGCAGAAGGTTCTAAGATCTCGCAGCCATTAAATCTCGCAGCCTGTCTAATGAAGGTGCTCGGCAAAGCGAGCCAGCCTGCGCCTGCGTTTTATCACATGGCGGGATATCAAGGACTTCGGGCAGACAAGCTAAGGCGGCATGGCGGGACGAGTGTGCTCTTAGAGCCAAGCGGTCCTGGCGTGCCTGGCAGATACCTGGGCACGGGTCAGCCAAGGCAAGAGTGGAGGGGGAGAAGAGTGAGTGGATGATTGTTTTTTTTTTTTTTTTGTAATTGCAATTACAGCACGAGGTCAGAATGTTAGATGTGGGTAGAGGGTGAGAGGGGTGCAAGGAACAAGAACAGTCCAGGCGTGTAGCACAAGCTTGCTTGCAAATGTCTATGAATCTCAGTTGTAAACTTTTGCAAGATCCTGGACACAGTAACATCATCATGTAAATGAATCTAACAATTTACTAAGATCCTGAATAATCACTTCCAAACTGTTTCAGATAAAAGAGAACACACACCAACCCTGATACGATGTTGCAAATAAAACCGAGTTCAGAAATTAAAAATCAAAAGAAGAAGTGCTCCCAAGCGCATGTATGTTTCGTCTCTCAAAATATTGTAGCATCATCACTCAGATTGATTTCGTTCATGATATCCAGCAGCAGCAGCAGCAAGAGGCGAAGGAGCAGTATGGACATGGAGGTGAAACAAAGGATTATTAAACAGCATGAAGGTGGAGAAACATATTTGAATGATATTGTCCGGGATTGAGACGCGTACAGAAGCACCTACGCTGCAGGATCTCATAGTGCTTTGATAAAAATCTACAGAAATGTACTGTAACATGTTTTTACACACCGTCCGGTTTCACAGATCAGATCGCAGACTGTAAGCAGATTTTTTATTTATTTATTTTTTTGGTTGGGTTTCTTGCCAATTTAATGGTTTAGTAAATCTCAGTTTTTTTTTTTTTTTGACTCGGAGGAGATACAGCATGTGAGTGTGTGTGTGTGTGTGTGTGTGTGTGTGTGTGTTTACTTCCATCAGCAGCAGGTTCTCTGGTG
The DNA here is from genome assembly GCA_011419295.1 of Clarias macrocephalus. Classification (NCBI taxonomy): domain Eukaryota; kingdom Metazoa; phylum Chordata; class Actinopteri; order Siluriformes; family Clariidae; genus Clarias; species Clarias macrocephalus. The sequence continues at coordinate 45,930 of JAAGKR010003899.1, read as the reverse complement.
GACCAGCGGATTGCAATCAGTGATCTCAATCTCAAGACCAGGGTGCGTCTGGCGTCTCTCCGATATAAATCCGACTTCGGCGCCGTATTATTAAGCCATCACTGTGTGAATCCTTCTCATTATTTTTCAGATGCAAAGCTCTTACAGGCTACTTTTGCTAAAACACAATTTTGTCTTCCAAACTCGGCGAGATTGGCTTCCCCAGATTTAACACATGCTCTCCAGACATACTCATTTACACACAATCAGTTCGCGAAATGGCTTTCAAGCAGCAGTAAATAAAGTTGCGGGCGCTAAATTAACCGCTTTGCATAGACGCCAGCCTTCATTTTACAGTTAGTTTTTTTTTTTTCTTTCTTTCTTTAGGAGAAACTTCTCAAATTGCATAATCATGTATGAAAACACAACTAATATTCCGCTTACTCATTAGACAGAGACTCTTTTAAACCACGTTTGTAAATCAGATTGCGAGTCTTTGATCATATTTACAAATGTGAAATGTAGTGACATTAGGTTAATGAGTGCTGAGAAGAGAACTTTGAAGTGTTACATGTTAATTGATAGTTTTTGAAAAGTCCATACTGTAGGAAGTGTGAAGACTAGCGGGTTTGTAGAGAGCTGGATGTCAGTTGGTGTAAATAAGAGTCATGCTGTTATAGGGAGATAATCTCGGAGACATTATTTAGCTATTAATGTCGTGTTGCTCTCTTGTAAACATATACAGTATACTGCGGTTTAAAACTGAATCTCTGTATAATAATGAAAAAGGAAATTGATTCCTGTTTCAAAAGCACTGACACTGGAGACTCCTTCCAAACAATTAAGCAATATGACACTGGCGCTCATGCTGGTGTACTAGGCTGTTGTAGGTGATGCGGTCGTAGGCATGGAAGACGGTGCAGCCCGAGTGCTGCAGATGTCACAGCCGTGCTGATGTTCAGTACAACAGCACGGTCTCGTGTGTGATATTGCTTATATACAACAGTTCCACAAGAGCTAGTTATTATCAACAGGTTATGATTCGTTTCTTTATTTAACTTTTTATTTTGATCCCCCCACACATATCCTTTCACACCATGTGGAACTGCGACTGGTAGAGCTGGTGATCTACAGTTAGTGTAATGAACAGGGATGAAAGTACAGTGGAACCTCGGTTTGCGAGTAACTCAGTTTACGAGTGTTCCGCAAGACGAGCAAAGATTTTTAATAAATTTTGACTTGAAAAACGAGCATGTTCTTCGAGTTTTTTGACACCGACACACACTGACACACACACACTCTCTCACTTTTACTCCCCACCTTCCCGGCTTCACACAGACACACACACTCTGTTCTACACAGAAACTCTGCTTTGATTCTTTTCAAAAGTAAGGTGCTGGTTCATTTGTTTTTGTTTACAGCAGTGATTCCGTTAGTGTGTGCTCATGCGAGTGTCATTAGAGAGATTTCTTTTTTTCTCGTTAAAACAGTGTTTAGGTTGTGTGTGTGTTTGTTGTGAAACTTAAAACGCGAGGTGGGGGGAGGGAGGAGGAGTTTTACTGTGTAAAGCGAGGGGAGGGGAGGGGCTAATTCCACACATACACACACATACACACATGTATACACGCGCCTGCGCGCACAAACAGAAACACTTATCTGTTGGGATTTATTTTAACTTTTTTAAAAGGTAAAGTGCAGGTTAATTTGTTTTATTTTCACTTTGTATATTGTATTAATTATTTTTCTGTGTTTATTTTTTTGGGCTGTGGAACGAATTATTTGAGTTTTCATTATTTCTTATAGGAAGGTTTGATTTGGTTTACGAGTGTTTTGGAATACGAGCCAGCTTCCGGAACGAATTATGCTCGTAATCCAAGGTTCCACTGTACTTTTAAGTTCTTAGCGGTTCTCTGTAGCCGACAGGTGAGGAGAAAAAACCATGCAGTTGGTGGACAGTCCTGAGAAGCTCTGTTAACGTCCGGGTTCTGAGGTCGAATCCCAAATGGAAAGCTAGTGCACTATGTAGGGTATATGATCCCTTGTTCCACACACCAAGTAGTGCCCTTGATCAGGGGTTAGAGAGGGATTTGGGATTCAGCCTCGTGTTGGACGCTAGTTAGCTTTATAGCTGTTAATAAAATAACACGGACGTCTCAGAAGTGATTACTGCAGAGACGGCGTGATGGTAACGTTATCAGATGTGTGTTGTTGCTGAAAGTGCGTCTGTGACTGGGTGTGAATGTGGGTTTTGGGAGGCGGCTGCTCTCTCCTCTATAGTTCACGGCTCTGTAACGCGTGATGCCTACTGTACATTATAACCGCTCATGGAGCGTCTCTCATCCGGTCAGATCGCTTGGTCAGAACTAACCGATGTATAATGAAGAACACAGATCCTACATTGATGTAATTCGACCCCCGGCCTGGGTTAGAACCTGCATTTTTAGGTTTGCTCGAGGAATATCAAGAGACAGATATTGTCGATTTTTTCAGGCTGGTGTTCGGCAGCTCCGCGTGTTCGCTTTGGGTTTGTAGTGACCGGAGCAGAGGTAGGAGAATGAAGTGCGCTCTGATAAAGGTCAGTTGATTTGCTGCGCTCTGACAGATTCGGCGTGGTACGCTTGAGCTTGAAATGTTATTTCCCAGAGACACAGTTAGAGACACGAAACTCCCACTCATGCTCAGTGTGATGAGCGCAGTCATTCTTAGTGCAGTCTCTTGTTGTACGCTTGCGGTTTTTCTTTAATCTCTTCAGGCCACAGTGTCCCACACACATATAAAAAAAGGACGCTCTATTGTGCTACATTTTATGTCTCATGCTTAGTTTATAGGTCTCGCCTTGACGCCGGTTATGCAACAACAAAACTCTTTATACAATCTTGCTCATAACTGAAATAATTGTCAGTACAGAGCAAATGTTAATGCGTTTTAACTCTTAAAACTCAAGGCAACACAGCACTGGTCAGTGATCGATTTTAAAGCAAGCAGCTGTTTATACAGAGGTTCTGCAGGTGTGGGGCGACAGGGGAGGCTTCAGATATCAAAGTGTGCATTTGAATTTTCGGATTTGACACGTTATTGTAACATGTAAATTTTACCGCTAATGAGGATTTACTGCTATTGTTAAATTATTATTATTATTATTATTATTATTATTATTATTGTTTAGAGAAACATCCATAAAAACACATGATTATATATTTCTTTGCCTATGTAACCCCATTAAAAAAATAAATAAATAAAAATACATGGCACAAATAAACAATCACTAAATAAACGCTGCATTTTGCAAAGTGAACCCGCGTGCCGATGTGAGCAGCTTCTTTTCAGTCCTGAATTCACTACCACATTCCAGCTGTTCATGGTCAAATAATTATTCAGTGCCGGAAACAAACACGCAAAAAAACATGATTTTTCAAAATCTTATTAAAAACATAAAAAAACACTTCATGTGATTCTGCGCTTTGTGTGGGTTCATGCGATGAGCCGTTTTCTCAAGGCAAGATTCTTACGTCGATATGAAAAATACATTTTCTTCTTTTGCAACGCAGCAATTAGCATTTACTTACATCTGAATAGAGCTGTTTACATAAATCTTGCATGTGAATGGAGGGCTAAGCGCGGGGGCGGGACTCTGACGCGTGTAGAGACGATGTAACTATACAACTGTGAGTCTGTTATTCATGTTTAACATTGATTTAATAACAAACATTTATTTGGAAAGAGACTATTTGGAAGGAAAATCATCTACTGTTTATGGTTGATTCGATATAATGTTATTTACAAAAACACTTGCAAAGAGGAAAAAATTGATCGCCATCGTCGATGATGCTGTCGACCCCAAAGGGTTCAAATGAAATAAAATTCAATTCATCATTGTGCTGGTAAACAGGAAATGTCATCCTACGTTGCACAAACCCGACTCCATACATATTTGTTAAAACATAGTAATGCAAAAAAAAAAAAAAAAAAAAAAACTGCTAAAAATGCTTTGTGTTTAATTTAGGGTTAAATTTGGCTAATTTAATTATTTGCACAATTCAATAATTTAACACGTATAAGCTGATAAATCAATGACCTTGTTTAGATTATTTTTTTTTTAATGGGACATTGTGCTCACTGCTCTATTCCTAGTGGCCAAAAATGGAACTGCAACATGCGTTATGTGCTTTCGTGTGTGGTTTTTGGGATTGTAATTAAAACGGGTCATTTGCTAAAACCTGGCAACCCCATTTCATACCATTCTCTCACCTGCTGGTGTACCTGATGTTGTTAAATCCTCAGTTCATCTTGAGTTCATTTTGTACATTAATGTCATCTCACAACCCTTTTTTTTTTTTGCATAATGCGACAATCTCATTCACACGCAGTATAATTTATCCTCCGTCGTTTAACAACCGTCCACTGGATTTGCTTTGTGGATAACATATGGAACAATTGCTCACACACTTTCCGAGCACATGATGCCTTCGCGTTTGAGGAATCAGACGCAGATTTCTTACTTCAGAAAACATTTCCCTAATAACGCCCGTATGCTAATTCGAATCTTCCCCGGCGCGCTAATCTCTCGAGGTGAAATTAATTGTAAGTAGCTGGTCTATTGCTAATTTGTTTTGTCAATGTGTTTGTGTTCGTAATCCTTAGCAGGCCACCGCTTCGTCATTAAGAGGACAAACTGTAGCTGTCGAGAATAATGCGGCGCGGCTTAATGGGAAGAGTTCTGCAAGATTCTGTTGTTTTTATATACAGGGTTATGTTTAACCGCGGCTTAAACAGTCTCACGGGGAGATTTTTTATTTATTTATTTATTTATTTATTTATTTTTGCCTCGTCTCCTGCAGTGTTTTTGTTCGTGCAGAATAGTTTCTGACATCTTTCTTGTACTTCCTTTTTTTTGGAAGCACATTTCCTAATTGTAAATAAAGCGCAGGATTGATGGATGCAAGTGCGTGAAAATCAGTGAATCGGTGTTAATATTCCAGACGGGATGCAGACAACGTGATGCATAATGAGCAAGAAAACAAGAATCGACAAGATTACACAGCGACACAAAATGCATGAGGTTATTAATAGAAAAAAACAAACAAACAAAAGGGATGAGGACGGAACGCGGAGACACGATTTGAAAAACGCACAGACGACAGGACAGGGGGGCGGAGACGAGATCCGAATCGAAGCGAAGGACGCGGACGGGAATTAAAAACGGACACGGAACACAGACAGGAGTCGTCGTGGTGAGACGAGGAAGACGCGGTCTCGGGGAGAGAGAGACGGACGAGCGGATAAGGAGCGAAGGAGAGATCGGCGCGGGGGTCGGACCCGGGTGAAGTTTCATTGGTATGCTAAACAGGTGGGGAGAAGCTGTGAGCGCTGTGTGGTCATGCAGAATGAGAGCAAGGAGGGGGCCGCGATCGAGTCTCGGGCTGAATGCGGAGACGGATATTTGAAGAGCTTTGCTTGTGGATTTCATCAGAAGCTCACAGGCTTGACATAAACAGATGCGCTCGATGGACAAAACAGGCTTTCACCGATATTTTTGCACCGAAAGCTTTATTCTGGATTTGTTTTTCTGATAAAGCATTTCTATCTTTTCAGGCCTTGGGAGGAAGAATAAAAAAAAAAGTTACAGATCCTTGTGTGTTTAGATTATTCATAATTGAGTGAATCAGCTTTTAGTGAGAAGTGCAGCACTCCACATCACTACAGTTTTGGTGTTTTTGTGCTTGGAGCATTCAGGTTACATTTTTTCTCCCGCACATTTTTACCCCAGTTTAATCAACTACCAATTCCCATCCAGCTCTCCCTGTTGTATAATGGCGACCATTCAGGCAGGGTAAAGACTGACTGCAGCAAAACACGAACAGAACCAAGACCTCGTTCAGACCAAGTCCGATAATTGGCATATCTAGACTGGAATCAGTTTGGCATCAGATTGTTTTAATGTAGTGTGAACGGTAAAAAACCAGAGGTGGTTTGAAATCAGATTGGATTCCTAAAGATGCATTTCAGTCTGGACGCTCTCCCCACTCGAATCAGATTCGAAACAGTCCGTGATATCACTTGCAACTTGAAGTGCAAGTCCAAATTCACCCGATCATGTGATGAAGGACGTTTATCCATGGTTGAAAACTGGTTGCAAAACAAGCGGGGAGATGATAAAAAAAAATGCAGCTAAAAAATGCTTTGGGAGACTGTGGAAGATCTTTTTTATTATTATTATTTTTACCACTTTTTGACACTATCACCGCTAAACTCGTAAAATGCATGCCCTTGAATTTTCCACGCAGGCACATTAACCGTGTTACAGTAAGAGCATCTGGTTTAACCTCACGATGGAAATGGAGAGCAACAGTCCTTGGACAGAGGACAAAGTGAAATGTCTGGTCAGGCACAACTCGAAAAACTGTTTGAGGAAGGCTTTAGAGATGGTACAGAAGCAGGGTGATATATGAGGTAGTACTGTGCTATATGCGGGCCTTTGGCATCGTTACCACAGCAACCGATGCATGTAGGTCGACAATGTGTCAGATTCGGGTGGCCAGTCTGAAGCCGATCCGATTGTTTACAAATAAGTGTGGATGGTCAGATTTGTGAAAGTAGACTATACGTCTGTCTGCAGTCTGAACCCTAAGAGCTATCCGCCCCCTTCCGCATACGTGACCTCACACGCAGCCAGACGATTGGCTGGTGACGCAAAGAGACAGGATGCCCCTCCCACCCACACAGCACCGCCCTCCCATGTGCTCGCTGGGCCTCCTCACTAGAGACAGCTGTGGCTCTCATTGTTAGTTTTTAAAGCTCTTAAAGCTCCAGCTCTCAGCTCTCTGGGGTCCTCAGACGCTTACTGTTGGCTGTTCCACAATCTTGAAGCTTGAACGCTAAGGGTGACCTTGATCTGTGGTCATGGAATGGTATCATATCAAAATCAACCTTTTAAAAAACACTTTTTTAATGAGAAAATGAGCATTTCAGCCTGCGTTAGTTGCATCATACAGTACAGTAAATCTCACTGCATCCGTGTTTTCGACTGTATGTTCACCGTCTCTCCTCTTTGCTTTAAGCCTGTTTCAGAGATTATTGCCTTAATCTGTGTACAGGCCTGAGTTTAGCCTTGCATAAGGAAAGAAATCGCACACGGCGGTGTTCAGGCTTGTGCGGAAGTCACACACAGGAAGCGCGCGGCTAAAAATAAAGGCGTTTCTCATGTACGGTACAGTATGCAAAGACAACCGAGACATTATTTCTTTACCGAAAAACATAGAAAACGACACATAAAGCCTTTTAAGATTGTTATTAAACGTACAAATGCTGAAGCAGATCAGTCTGCTGGTCCAGTACATCTCTGTTAACTTCAGAAATTAATGAAAACATGCACACGTATTACAAATGTAAGGCTTTTTTAATTAATTAATTTATTTTTTAAAGAGTTGCATTAAATGATCATTAAGACGTACAACAAAAACAGCAGATACGTACAGTATGGTATGATATGTTTTTTTTCTTTCCCAAAAAATGTCTTCCCTTTTGAAGTTAATACTACAAAGAAGTAGCGCGCAACCATCAATCAGTTCCTGTTGCTGGATTAAGTGTCATTCTATCGGCTAAATACAGTAAATATACATCGAAAGAAATCACGATTAAGACCACGATTAAGTCCGGATAGAGACCTGGATGAACCAATCCGCAGTGAGGTTTAAATATCTCTTGGAATCAGCTCTCCAGAATGAAAATCCAATCATCACAGAAAATGAACAAACAAATAAATAAATAAAAATCCTGTGCCACTCGTACAGAGGCAATGAACCTCCACCAGCCGGGCGGAGATGCTAAATCAGACCTCGGCTAATGAGGCTTACGCTAACAAACCGTATTTTCAGCTGTGCCCGAGCTGTGATGCTATTTCGGATGTGTTGCGGTTTTCCTTAAGCCCCAGGCAGGCCGTCTTCATCGGCTCGTGTAACACAGAGTCTCCTCCAGGGCGCATGTCTCCACGTCTCTCTGCCTCGCCTTTTCTCTCTCTGGGGCCCTCATGAGTCTCCTGGGCGTTTCGATCGGGCTCCTGCACGTACTGTACTGTGCGTCCTCCTGCTTGTTTACTCTCTGACATCCTGGGAGACGACGTTATCCTGACGGCGAGAATTTCGCCTCCATTTATACGCACCCCTAAAGCCCACGCTGTGGCCCGATCAAAGGGGCCATGAAGAGAGAATGGAAATGGAGCATCCTCTATATATATATATATATAAATGTTTAAGAGATAGAGTCGCGTGTTCTCGGGGTCCGAGCTGGAGCCCGTGCGTCCCGCTGGAGTGCGTTGCGCTGACAGACCTACATCATCGAGTCATCAGCTGCGGCTTGCTGACGGCAATTTATTTGATTGCGATCGATGCGGTTCTTGCTGCGCACTTATTTCTTCCCCAACCTCCGAGCAGGCCAAATGGAGGTCTAATGAACAGCTATTAGCTTTTTTTTTTTCTTCTCTTTTTTGTATCTTTTTAAAGATCTCTCCGTTCACTCTGTTCACATCAGGACGTATCTTATCTCATGAAGGCGTCCTTAATCCAAACAGCCAGAGCTCAAGTTTTCCAAAGCGTCTTTGTTTACCGTCAAAAGGACGCGCGCTCGCTCCGGCACAGGAGTCCCTGACTGGAACGTCTCTTACTGAAACGTCTACGACAATGGGGACGAATTTATCCATATCCAGGTTTTGAAATGGAATCAAATAAAAGCTTTGTATGTAAAAAAGAAAAAAGGAGAAGGAAATTCAGTTCTGCGAGAATAGATTCTGACTGCGCTGATAATGAATCCCAGAACTTCTCACTAAACAGGATTAGAGACTGAAAAAGCAGACGAAAAAAAGAGCATTAATAAAGAATATAAAGAAACTCAAGCATGAGGTGCAAGTCAGAGCACAAAAGCTATAAGGCTCGTTCAGATCTCAGAATCTCAGAGGCTTTGATACTGTAGGTGTGTTTTTTTCTTCCTCTCAACCTCATAGCAGGTAGACGTCCCTAATTAAGTAAGACTAATTATCGGTGGATGGAAACGTACTGGTGCATTATTCAAAACGAAGTCAGTCACTGTGCCATTTTATTGAACACCTGATTATTCTCAGCAGGCTTGTGGGATTTAATGAAAGGAGTCCAAGGCAATTACGAGATCGTTAAAAAAATTTTTAGGAAGAGATAAACACGAGGGTTTCTGGTGATGTGGCGGCTCGCGGAGGAAGAAAAGTGTTTAGTGGTCATGATAAAAAAATAAAAAAAAAACAGGAAAAGAAAAATGTCCCAGTGCTGATCATTTAAGTGAATCAAAGAATGGATAATAATAATAATAATAATAATAATAATAATAATGTTAGTCTTCCTGCTGTGTCACCAGTGGCTGGGGTTTGAGCATTGGGTGGGATTCGAACCTGGACCTTTCGCATGGTAGGCGAGAAACCTACCACACAGATACCAGTGAAAATAATAATAATCATCAACAACACATCTACATCTTTCTTAATAAGGCAGTGTTCCGTCATCTACTTTATATAAATAAAAGAAAAAAAAAATAGGTTTTGTCTGAACGTTGGTCAAAAAAATTTCTGTCCGTCTAGACTTTTCTCTTTCGGACTGTATGTCTGTCTCTTTGTCTGTCCAGCCAGATTTTGCCTGAAGTTTAATCTGCACCATAAATAAAATCTAAATGTTGAGTAGAAGTGAAGTTACTGTATGAGCAGCGGATTACAAACCTCACGTTTTGACGTTGTTCTGTGCATGCGTCAAACTGTGGGCGTGTCTCAAAAGCTGCTAATGCGCTACTGTCTCAATGTAAACAAACACCTGCACCAATAGATATTAATTAGAAAAGATAAAGTGAATATTTTTACTGGGATTAGTTCATATTTTCACTTTGGCTGAAATAACAGCGCTGACGTGGTATAAGTGAATTTTAACACGCTGGAGTCGTTTTAAGACAAAACTTCATCTTTATCTGATCGACTTTTTCCATTTCTCATCTGTGATTCTCTCTCCGATTACCGAACAGCGAGTGTATTTGTCTGAGCACCAAAGAAATACAACTTAGTGTAAACAAGGCGTCAGATACTCGACCTTACAGAATGTGATTTCTGTGTATTAATAAGTGAGACAGAGAGACACACAGACATGTACGTGGACTTCAACCTCAAATAATAATAATAATAATAATAATAATAATAATAATAAATAATAATAATAATAATAATATCACTGACTACATTAAAGATCAGCAGATTATTATTAGATTTAACCTTTTAACTCTTTCTACAAACTCTTTTCCCTTTAATGATGAGTACTCATACTAGTTAGATCATATTTGTACTTCTTATTATCCGACTAAAATGCCAGCTAAATCATTCCAGCCGTATTTATCCTGTATATCTTACAGTAATCCATATCTTCAGGCCGGGCATATGGTGAAACGGCAGCACAGATTGGATAAGGCGCTGGCGATTACTTTGAGCTACATAAAGATAGAAAACCATGTTGAATCCGCAGCAGATAGGCGTGCGTGCTCGGTCCTTAACAAGTTGATTGATGCAATTAATTAAGCCCATCTGCGCTTAATTAATACTTAATGGTTCGTTTCAGTTCAAGGTACACGCCAGCTACAGATGCTACAGGAAATACTGTACACTCGAAGGTAACAGGAGGATTTTAAATCATTTTTCTTCATCTGTTTCGTATAAAACTACCCGATAACTTCCTCTTCAACACCAGATGATGCGGATGCTGATGCAGTCAGAACATCACCGAGGATGCGTGTAAGCGATGTACTGAACAAAGGACTGTCAGTAGCTGTGTGTGTGTGTTTATCATGGCCTTTTTTATTTCTTAAAGAAGAAAGAAAAATGTTCTCTTAGAATCTTAAAACACTGATTTGACAGTGAGAGCAGCAGGAGAAGACAAAAAAGGTATAAAAAAAGAAACACCATCTCTTGCTGGATCATTTCTACAGTAAACAATAAAACAGGAGTATTTTATGAACACCCCCCCCCCCCCCAACACCCTTTTTTTCTATTTGCTCTTCTTTGATACGCCTAGGATGGGACGTTACATAACCCTAAACTGCAAAACGTCCCAGAAAATAAATCTAAATAGCTAAAAATAAATATATACAATATAAATACATCTGAGGTTTTAATACTGTAAGTGCTCTATTTACCAGGCGATGGATCCTGGTGCTATTTCAGATCTAAAGGACAAAAAACACAGGAGTGTATCAGTTAGATTGAGGTTTCAATAAAACCACATTACGGTTTATATCACGTGCCAGTATTAAATGCATATACGTGAATGAATTAACAGTACGATCACTTTAAAGTTCATAAAAAAGGTTTGATGTTTTCCGCCCGGCAATATAACAGCTAGGAGACGATGCTCAGGACAAGAAAGAATTATCCTTAGAAATAGAGATAGGAATAATTGTTTGTTGTTAATTTCTTGTTAATTAAGCAGATGAGGTCCAACAAGCACAAATTAATTTAACAACACGGAATCCACCATCATTATTTAGCTTCTTATAAAATAGCACTTGATCCAGCACATCCTATTATTCAGCATTGAGCTTTTTTTATTCATATAAAAAATAATGTATATCCAACATATATTAATTAATTATCAATATAAAGAAAAAAAAATCTGGAATGAAATTGTGATTAAAATAGCCACCACAGTTATGATTTCATAACCACATTATGTTATTAGTTGTGTACCGTACACAATAATTTTTATATAAATAATAATAAAAAAAACATACAAACAAACAAAACGAAAAGTTAAATGCTGAATATTAGGATGTGTTGGATCAGGTGCTCTTTATAAATAAAAATTAATGATACTGGATGCCGTGTTGTTAAAATAAACTCAAATTTCAGTGATTCATCTAATTTAGTACATTACTACATTAATTGCTATAATATATTATATTAATAATGTATATATGATTGTGTGGAGGTAATTCTACGTCAATTTACTTTTAAAATTTTACGTTTATACTTAAATAATTAATATGTTATTTATAAATGTACTTCTGCTTATGGCTCGTGTTTGTATTATTGTTTTTATATGGACTGTTGGCGCTGTTCATACTGTATGGAGGGAATAGTTGGTTTAATCTTGGCCACAATTTTGCTAAACTACAGTGGAAATAATTGTACAGACGAATTGGCTTCCTATTTTACCAATTTCTGGATTATTGCTTTTCATCACGACGAGATGGTGTTGAGAAACTGGATTCCGTATTTATGCTGAATTCTCTGAACGTGGCCATAAACGCGGTAAGCACCAGAAGAACGTAATATGAACTTAATGCAGGCTTCTACAACATTGCATGGACCTACTGTAACATAGTCACTGTAAAATGGTCACACCACCAGCCTGAAGAGGGCGCTGTGAGAATTGACGGCTCAACAACGAAGTGACGTCCCAGTGGCGACTCAGTCAGAACGCCGTCCGATCTTCCCCATCGTAGCGCGTCGATGACGTCACTAAGAGGTGTTACTGTAGTCACGCTGTTACCTGGTCGATGCTGTTGTTAATGCATTACGTCATTCTTCATCCTGCGTCTTGTCACGACCACGTTTCCTTGAACATGTCATCAAATAGCGTGGCAGCTCCACGTCAAGGGAGACAATGTTACAGTATGTCTTTCTACTTTGTTCCTGCCAAGTTGTACAAGTTATTACTGAGTTCACCCAATTTTTTGGCACCGTGGCTCAGCGTGACTAATTTTGACTAATTTTGACTAATTAACCTGGCTGCTATGAATGTTAAATAGCCTTCCTGTACATATACTCAAACTCAAAGCATGAAGGAGTTGAAACTCTACACAGCACTGGATCTGTATAAGCTACTGTAGACTTCATAAATGTCCTTTGTACAGAATATATTTCTGTCTAATTGCCCAAGCCATTAAAGAAAAAAGAAAAAAAAAAATTCTGGCCGACCCTGTTACCGACAGCTGGACCCTGATTTTATGTGAGAAATAGAACTTTATCTTCTGCCGCACGTTCCTCCCTCATTTCAACACTGTAGCTTTAACCTGCGCTGGTCCAGGTTAGATAATGTCATCACCCCTTTTTCCCTTCAAGCCACCTTTTAAATTTCAATTATATATATATATATATATATATATATATATATATATATATATATATATATGAGGATTTTATTTATTTATTTATTTATTTGCACCCTGAGCAGTCCCTCTTTTGTGTGTCGCTCTACTCCGTTTCATTAAAGAACTTCTAAAGTGAATTTTGGCAGCGAGGAAACTCAGCAATAATTGCCAATACTTTGCACAAAAGAGCTCCATCTATCAATTTGTGTCATAAAAAAAAGTGAAACACTTTATTATCCGGCCAAAGTTGCGAGTGCTCGAGGATGAAGTTTCGTGTAATTTGTCTTCATCAGATTCCCGCGGTTTCAGAAGCATGCACGACTCGACTGAGATTTCTTCCAAAAAAAAAAAAAAAAAAAACCCGTTTTATGAAGTCAGACGCATCCAACAACTCGACGCTCATCGCTAACCGTAATGATCTTCTCCGAAGCTGTACGTCAACTAAACACGACTTCAGGGTAGAATTGTGTCTCAGTACATAAAATTAATTATCTAAAAGTATTCAGTAGCCACTGGTCCATTACACAAACTTAATTTGGAGTAGATTTTTTTTTTATTGTTTATGCAAATTAGGTTTGATTTTTCTAAGCGAGCCAGGAAGAAATCTATTGATCCGAGAGTAACTACACAAACAGAGTAAAATCAGCAGTATTGTCTCCTTCTCTTCATTTTTGCTTTCATTTTGCAGGATATCAGATATATTCAGTATTTATTGAGGAACATTTGAAAGGTTTGTATAGAACATCTTTTAATATTAGCGCTACATATTTATTCGTTGCTAATAATTATCATTATTTTTTATCATAAAACCAATAAGGACCATCGTCCCAGTCATTAGTCACAGTATTTTCTTTTCACAAAAGATTTTTTTATGTTTCTTCTTAAACAGAATAAAAACGAGAAGCCGGTAAATTCCAGCTAATAGGAAGCTACTGCCGCGGAGAGACTACTTAGCGTTTAATTGATTTCAAAGTGCTTTAAGTGGCGAGAATTTATAATTCGAACCACCGACTTTGGCTGTTTTGCAGCAGAGCTGAATAAGAAGCGTAGCTGAAAGCCGCACTCACTCACTCACTGTACCTCCATTAGGGAAAAGCTGACACCTAAAAGAGACGTTGCTGCAAGGCATCTGCCATCGTTTATCTGTTTCCACAGCCGGAGTCATCCGAGGGGAATATTGACGGGTCCCTGACATCATTAGGCGAGACAGGAGTTTGTCACCGAGAGCAAACACGACGCTGATCTTAGTGACACTGTTGGTGTGCTGAAAGATTATAAAATTTGCTTACAATAATTAATAATTAAACTACAACGTAATTCATGCAACGGCTTTAATGCTTTGGAAGAAGAAATGAACTACAAACATTAAGCACTTATAAAACAAGTCCAGATAGATGGAGTACTTTACTAATCCTCGAGGGAAATTGTGTAATAAGTCTACTAGTATATATTCCTGTTACATACTGTAGTACTGTGTGATTTTATTTATTGACATATCATCTTATTAACTGGAACTGACGTCTCTGACTTGCAAATGTATATATTTTTTATCATAAGGCAGAATGACATTTAAACTATTCCGACTGGAGAAAAAACGCAGGACTGACTTAGTCGTTCAAGTCAAACTGGGACTTGCGATGTCATTTCTGGTGAACGTTGTAAAGGAGGCTGTACTGTACGTCCGTGAATGGTAACACCGGCCGAGGTGGCTCGGAGCCCGCTCAAGTCGTGAACATGGTGAACAGTCACCGAGTCGAACACCTGATCCTTGAGAATTGACGGATACAGAAGAGACGCATCTGTCTGTAGGAACTACACATGCAATCGTTCACCGACACCACTTGCACGTTACAGGAACTCGAGTTATTTCCACTTCCCCGTACAGTCCTGATCTGAGCCATTTCCACATGTTTTTTTTTTTTTTTGTTCCTGGGAGGCCGGCTTTTTCGGACGTGAAACAGGCGGACCAATCATGAGCTAACTTTCTCCAGGCAGTGGTGAATCCACAATCCTGCTTTTCCCTCTCCCTTTTTGTAATATGGCTTAATGTAGAAATGGTTCTGTTCATCATGCAAACTCTGTCTGCACTTACACTTTATATTACTTTTGTATATTTGTATTATTTTCAGAAGCTTATTAAATGTATTAAACTATCCTAGTTTGTGGGTAAAAATTACAACTGTGGCAAGTATATTTATAAAGTACTTCCTAGTTTTGGCCACTAGGGGCAACAACTCTAAAATTCTAGCGATATCCAAATGAACGAAGAAATCGCTAGAAGGTCAGCCTTATTCCTGTCAAATACATCACTTTCACAAATCATAACTTGATGACCAATCAAAAGAGATCATTATTATTCCAGTGGGATAAGATCTTTTAAAATAAGCTTTGAATGAGGATGTCATTAAAGCTAAAGCACCTAGCTTGCCCTTTAAAGTAGTGTAGCTGTTTATGAGGCCACAGCAGACCGTACATCCAAAGCGCTTCATTTTTTATTTTTTTTTTTACACTCCTACCATGGCCACTGTTTCGCTCTGATGTTTTTCCTCTCAGAAAATAAAGCTTCGCACGGACCGTCGGGCTTTCCTCCGAGGATGTGCGATGCTATAAACCAATCTTATAAAATGTGATGAGACAGGAACCGGTGGGTTCATTAAAGGAGCCCTCTTCTGTTTTCCGTCATTTTTATTCACCCCTTCACTTTATTTGTTTTCTGATCCATTAGGCCCATGGCAGCAACATAATCTATTTTTACAGTTGCCTTGGCCTGGCAGGGACGCTCCTCAGGAAGCGGGCGCTCCTCAGAAAGCCAAACGCATTACCGGAAAGTTCCGCGAGGCACCCCTCGTCCCTCTGTGATTCATCACATCAAAGAAGTCAGGCACGGAGAGCCGCTGATATGTACGTGACGGTTCTGGTTCAGGGACAGGGTGTGCTACTGTCGTCGGCCCGGTGCCCAGCTCATTTATCAGACGAGGTGTTGCTCCGCCACTGCATTCGGCACAAGCCGCGTTTAAGAGCTCGGTGCCTTCGCAATAAAGACGGAGCACAGATTTGTTTCCTGGAGGAAGCGATGTTTGTGTTTCGACATCGATTGGTGGATTAATATTGTGCACTAGGCATTACGTTAATGTGGCAAGTTGTACAACGAGCATGAAAATCCAGTTTCTCATAATAAGATAAATGCAGTCTAATGTAAACACCTCCTCATTCTGATCTTTGGTATATGTGGTCTTAGATCAGATTGGAAGTGTTGTGCAAAGTTCTTGCAAATAAATGCTGTAGAACAGGAATGCCTTCAGGAAAAGCACAATGAAGCCCAGATAACAGTAATGAATGAAACAAAGTCAATATTTGGTGTGACGACGCTTTGAGGACGCTTTTAGTCTCCGGTCCAATTTGTTCAGTTTTATAAGGCTATAATAAAGTTTTACTAAGCATCCTGCAGAACCACACCACAAAGTTCCTGAGAACTTTGACTGTCGCACCGGCTTCTTTTTGGCGTGCAAAACCCAGCAGCTCCCATTATGTTTGTTTGTCTAAAAAGCGGTCGCATATATAATGTGCTGCCTTTTTTCTGGTATACAAATATTTTTTCTGTAACATTTAGTTTCGTGTTGGAATACAGATGTTTGTGTGCTGACTCAATAATAAATTCATTAATTAAAAAAAAGAGATAAAGAAATCCATAGGCAGGTTTGTACTTAGAAACATGGCTGTCTAAGACTTTTGCACATGGCTGTGTGTGTGTCCAATATGAGGTCATGTGGCCTGAATGAGAAAGTTCGTACCTCTGCACATGCGTAGGTCGCTGATGTCATCAGTCTTTCATGGCAGCACTAACAACATCTGCTAAAACCGCTAAAGTTAATTTCATCACTGCACAGCGGAATTCTTTATTCACTTCATATTCCAGCTTTGTTAGTAGTCAGGGTCAGCCGTTATTCGGCGCCGCTGTGCTCAAGGGCCCAACAGTATCAACCTGCTGGAGCTGGGGCTCGAACCGTCGCCTTTCCGATGAGTAACTCAGAGTCTCAACACACTGAGTCACCACCACACTAAAAAGCCAGACCTCTGACTTTCTTCCGTACCGCAACAAATAGAGCTGGCTAATTGCTCGCTTTCCTCCAGAAATTATAATATTTATTATATTTTTGGGATAAAATATCGCATCCGTTGTTTGAAACTACAGTACATGAGGTGCTTTAACCCAGATAACGTGAGCGGAGACGTATTGATATGCGCACGTGTACTGTTTTGTTTTAGAGGACAGACCTGTCTACATTAGAGTCAGATAAAAGTCACTTGTAATCATGGATGTGAAATCAGTAATGTGAACATACTGTAGCCTCGGCTATGATCAGATCAATAAGCATCGCAAAATGCAACGGCGGAGTAATAATTGTAGAGTATTTCTCATAATTCGTCCACAACATTCTGCTCAAAGAAGCAGAGCGGGAATTTCAATTCGCTCTGCAATAAAGTGACGCCTTTCTGTTTTACACTCTGCAATCAGAGCAGAAGAATAAAGCTTTGTGTAGAGCAGCAGTGGGCTTTGTTGACCCAGCAGTGTCCTCACTCACGGCGCCGAACTGATCGAGCACCAGTGAATGGGTGACACGCGCCTCTGTGGGAGAGAACCAGAATTAATTAGCCGAAGACGGGAAACAGAACAAATTATTACAATTATATTAACTCATTTTCTAGAAATAGACCTTCGTCTGATGTGCTCGTTTGACGCGGCCTGATAAAAAGCTTTGAGGAAGTTCATTTAGAACTGTTTTACCTGTTTGTTTCTTTGTTTGTTTGTTTTTTTTTTTTTGATTTCCCATTCTCCACTGCAGATGACTTTTGACACTTTCACATTTAACAAACATCAAAACAAGGCTTCTTAGCGCAACGGGCTTCGTGCCCTGACGTGGCAAAACAAAGGATTAGGGGCATCCCTCAAAATTTGAACAACACAGGGGAGGAAATGTCACCTGCAGCCCAGAGATGAAAGGATGGTGACATGAGAAAGCATACTAATATAAACACCAGAGAGAGAGAGAGAGAGAGCGAGAGAGAGAGAGAGAGAGAGATGCCAGCAGCCTTCGCTCTCACGATACATCAGCGTGTCACCGGCTAGGCCACCCGCCACGGTGACAAATCTGCCTGTCACGAGTACAGCGCCCGCCATGACAGCTTGGCATTTTAACTATAAAGATTAACTTTAAAATCTACCAGTGCGTTCTTTCTCTTCACCGTGTCTGTGATTAATACTGAACAAGAGAGCCTTTGACCTGATGTGAGGGATCATCTGCTGTTTAATTCAGTCGGGCTGAAAGAAATAACTGGAGGTAGAAGAAGGTCAGAGATACCGAGCCTAACGAAGAAGTGCACGTTTTCCGAAAAGTGTTATTTTTCTCACCTTGCCTGGCTTTTCTCAAACTCTCTCCCTCTAATTGCATTCCTTTAAAAGTGTAATCTGTTTTTATAAGCTGACAAAACCAGTGGTGCAGCAGTAAACAATCTGCAAACTGTCCCCAGACTCCTCTGCTTTCTTTTCCAGTTGCTCGGTTTAAATTGAACTGTCTGGAGCAAAACTTTACAGAATCTGATCTGATCATCCCATCAGGCGGCTCGCTGTCGTCCGATCCCTCCTCCTTACACGGATTTGGTCCAAAACGAGACGCTTTCCTTTCAATATGTGTTCATATGAACTTGAGTTAGACATTTAATTAAAGATAAAGGAAAACAAGACAGCTGTTTCCAATTGTAGGTTTATGTTAATATTAATATTAATACCAATGCAGCACTCATTTTAACACTAATCTACGCTGTAGCTGAGAAGTGCAAAACAAAATAGCCAATCCGGAAACAAAATAACAAAAACGGAAACACACTTACGAATCGGAAAAACAAAATAACAAATCAAAAAACTAAGTAACAAAATCGGAAAAACAAAATAACAAATCAGAAAACACAACCATTCAGACAAACCAGGAAAGTTAGGTGTATTTTGCGGGAAAAAATCTTACCACTGATTGGACGAGACTGATCTGCCACTCAAGCTCAGCAGGAAGAATTTTGTCACAAACTAGACCTACTTTTCCCAGTTTGTTGGTTCTTACCGCTGATCAGATGAGACATCTGTCATTCCGAATATAGTATTTTCTCTTCTGGTATATCTTGAGTGACAAATGTCTCATCCGATAGTGATAAGAATTTAATTTGTGGTGTTTTCTGATTTGCTATTTTGTTTTTGAATTTGTTATTTTATTTTCAGATTTGTTATTTTGTTTTCGGTTTTGCTGTATTATTTTGCACTTCTCAGCCGCCGTCTAATCAACCATAAGATTCAAGCCAGTAACGTTAAAACCACTTAGGTTTGGGGATCCATTTGCACAGAATTGTACCTTAATACAGAGAAGCAAATTTGTACCATCAAGCACATTATTTGTACCATTTGCAACCAAAATGTACATTGCTTTATGAACTTGCTGGTACATTAGTTTACCTTAATCAAAGGTACAAATTTTGCCCTTGAAGGACCCAGCGCAGTGACAAGCCCTTTCATACCTTAATGGTGTCTAATATGTACCTTTGGGAACTATAAAAAGTTCATTTTCCTATTGAATAAGACATTTAATCAATGTATTATCAGTGACTATGAAATTATATGAAATGCACATGTTTGAACCCTGCCTTAGATCACAGTAAAATATTCTGTACAATAAACTGATATTTTAAATCACTTCTATTAGCCGAAAAGCCTTTCACAAAATACACTCACACTAAAATGGTACAGTATATAAAATACAACTCAGACAATTAAACCATCTACAATCTAACTTTTTGCAAACTGTTCACAATACAATTAAAACTTTTCATTCATTTTTACCCACTTTTCACAAAATACCACTGCATTTACCCAACGGTCTTTCAGAGCAGAAATGAAATGAAGAGCATCGAAAACACTGTAACGCTAAATTAACTAAATTAATTAAACATAAATAATCACAAAAGAATGAAATTATTAAAAAATAAATGACACCATCTTCTAGTTTGATAATTCAAGCACACTATTTAATGTCGAGTTATATTAATAAAATCACAGCGTGAATAAAATTGTTTTTGTTTGTGGTCTGCTTCCCGCTCTCCGTTCTGACTGAAAACTCCTGTGGCCACTTCGGCCAATCAGTAAAGGCCTGCGGATATTTCGGCCAATCAGTGCTTTGTTGCTATGCCTTATAGTTAACACAGCAACCAATCATTCATGAAACAGTCATTGTGGTTGGCTTTATGCAGTAGTGGAGAGTAAATTCCACATTGCATTGATAGCTGCAAATGTTGACCTAATGTATTTATTATCATGTAAAACATGTATTAAAAAGCTTTTTTTTTTTTTTTTACAAATATAACATTGTATGTTTTAGTTTTACATAGCATTTTTCTGTAGTTTTTATTCAACTGTTATGATAATAAATATAACAATATAAAGCTAATTATAAAAAAATATATATTTTGATTCATATTTTGATGTGGAAATATGTGGGCAAATATTAAAACAAATATACATATGTAAATATAAATATCTATGCTATCTGCACATGTAATACAAAAATCTATCACTTAAGGTTAATGTACCTTTAATGTTAGAACAATTATGTACCTTCGATTCAGTTGTACCTTAAAAGGTAAGAAAAAAAATTGCATCATCAGAGGTCTTTTCTGTGGCTTTAAGGGTACATTATTACGAAAAGGTACAAATCTGTTCTTCAAGGAACATTTTTTGTACCACTGTGTACCTTTTTTCTGAGCAGATCCTTTGGGTTATGGAGTGGTACCTCCGTGGATCTGATTAGATTGTCTGGTCCATCATCTCTGCTTGATCAGATTGTGGTCTGGTGAGTTTGGATGCCAGGTCTGGGGCCTTGGGCTCTTTGGCGGGCAGTGCTGCACTGGCTGTTGGCTTTTCTGTGGCCTTTGGTCTCCGTGGGCGTGGATGGGACTTGGATGTCCATAATCCTGTCACCAGTTTACTCGTAGAAAAGTGATAGTCCATGTTATTCAATTAACACCTGGGAATTATGTTATTGTTATGACTGATTGATGTACATGCCAGATGTTCCACATCGTCCAAGATTATAAAAAGAGAAAAAAACGTATCATTTGTTAATTAATTGTTAATATAATAACGATTAAATAACTAAGTGATACAAATAATTAAGTAAAATGTATATTTGCTTGAATATTTGTGGTGACAATTGGAAGACTTTTATTCTTTCATCCATGTAAGGAATCTCCAGATATAGCAGAGATTGTACTTTCCTGTATTTGAAATATTTATAGACAGAGGAAGCATCACTGGTATTTATTATTCTCACAGAATTGTCGTCTTCATATTCTTCTTATTATTATTTACAGAAGTGTATTATTCCTTATACCGCATCCTACAGGAACATTATTTCTTTTATATTATAAAGTCACTGTATATAGAACCAAACTCACCAAACAGTCCTTTTCGCCTCTCTCTTAACGGAAAAAAAAAAAGTTGTAGAAATGCCAGTGAACAAGCTGTTACTATGGAAACAATATTGCATCAAAATGGTTTTTAAAATAAAATATTAGGGTTTTAAAATAATTAACAACTTTATACTGAAGGTCTCATTAGCTTGGTTATACAGTAATTGTTTATAGTGGTCTAGCATTTAGTGTTACACGAGGGCTCGGTGGTGTAGTGGTTAGCACTGTCGCTGTTGGTGGGTTTTCTCCAAATTAGGCCAATTGGTGATCCTAAAATTGCTCGTAGTGTGTGAATGAGTGCATGACTGTGTGTATGTGTCTGTGTGCCCTGCGATGGATTGGCACCCTGTCCAGAGTGACCCCGCCTCTTGCGATAAGTGTCCTGGGATAGGCCCCAGGCCCCAGGCCCCCCCCCCCCCAGAACCCTGAATATAGGATACAGCTGTGTAGACGCTGAATGAGCGTTACACCAGATTGTAGGCTATCCTACTCAGCCACTTAGCTCAGGCTAACATAGTGTTGAAATGTTCATCACAGAACTGACTCATGTTACTTTCTCATTAACCAACAGTGTGTCTTTTGTCCAGAGCACAATCAAAAGTGAAATCTAACTGTCTGACATGATCTACTACTACTCCTGATCAGAAAGTCCCCGGTTCAAACCCCAGCACCACCAAGTTGCCCCTGTTGGGCCCTTGAGCAAGACCCTTAACCCTAAACTGATCAGATGTATAATGAAATTTTTTAAAAAAAGAATAAGTTGCTCCAGGATGCCCTGGGAGGGCGTCCGTCAAATGGCGTAAATGGAAAAGACGTTGAAGTGTTGAAGACTTCATCACAGAATTGACTCATGTAACTTTTTCATTACCGTCCTGTCATTTGTCCTCAAGACAGATTCATTCGTCTGGTTGTGTAAGTCCTTAACATGCAAGAGAGCAATCGCTTTTTAAAAACCTGATTCATCTCAGTCATTTTTTTTTCTTTTTTTAAAACTGTCAAATATCTGTTTGCTCTTTTTGCGATCAGAGCACAAATAGAAAAATGAGAGCGAGAGAAAGACTGAGACGTATTTCTAGCCATGAATTGTTTGCCGAGCTCGCATGAAAAGGATAAATTCCAAAAGCGTCCTTGAAGGAGAATACAGGTACGAGCGAGTGATGCTGCTAGAAAAACTTATCAATAAAAGTCAGTATAATGTGTTTAAACCTTTCAGTACGAGGGTTGTAGTTAAAATTAGCCTAGATGGCCATTATTCAGATCAAGGGCGCGTGGCATCGATGGCGATTCCTCTCGACGTCTGTACTGTAAAACAGACAGCTTGTAATCTCCACTGCTGCACTGTGAGTGTCACTGGATCAGCACTAATCCTGGTAATGCAAGCTGTCAAGTCATATCTGGCCCCCTGCAGCCAACAAGGGCCAGACCTGTGTGTAGAGCCCTGGCTCGGGTCTAGCCGTCAGGAGCCAAACAGCAGGCGTCCCGAACGCTGACCTCCCTCCATGGCCACGCTGATCCTTGTAGAAGTTCTCTTCTTATCCTTCTTCCTTCCTCCTTCCCAGATCTGCCAAGTCCTGGCGTGCGATCTGGAATCGAGCTGTAGCTGAAATTTCAGCGTTTACAGCTGACAAGTCTCTGTGGCCCCAGCTTTTGCCTGCCAGATGAGATTTTTTTTTCTCTCTCTCTCCTTCAGTCTTCCTGATACCTTGTCTCAGGATGACTCGGGATCTCTTCGGCCCAGTTGTGCTTTTGATCTTTATCTGCTGCCATGTACCTTATGTCAAGGCTCTAGACTCTGAGTGTGAAGGTCAGAGGCTGGGAGAAGCGGGCGCAGGCTGCAGGAAGGCTCACGCAGTTGGATGAGGCACGTCAAAGAGCGAGCTTTTAACAAATGACTGGTTACGGGCGAACAGCGAGGCCGGGGACATCTGTGAGAGAGCGTAGGTCTAATAAATCTTAAAAATCAATATGACAGCTGAGGGTAATCACTTTCAATGATTCGAGTCTGAACAGACCCTAGAGAGGAAGCTAGAAGCCTCTGAAGTTTTGAGCTTTCCTGGTGATGGCTTTGTGGGAAAAAACAAAACAAAACAAACAAACATGATGTGTAGTGGAGCAGAACAAGCTGGGAAGCCACTGGGGTATGGAATGGAATCTGAAAATCCTTTGTACTGGGTTTGTTATTTTATAGTAGTGTAGGTCAAGGAAGATCTAGAGCAGGCATTTGCTGCAGCTTCTGGAATGTTCAGCGAGTAAATGTCCATTATTTCTAATTGGATTCTCATTTTATTACCAATTTGGTCAGCCGTTACAGTATATACAGTGTTGTGCTAGTTGTGCTTTTGTATCAGGCCACCTCGTCCCATGAAAACACTCAAATTTTAAAAAATGTTTGATTTGAGCTCAAGAACAAGGCGTCGTCCTTTTTTCATTTTGGTTTCAGAAACAATTACAGTGTCACCACGGCATACGAACACCCCACCTCAGGAATTTTCGCTTAAGAACTGAAATTTTGCAAGAAAGCCAAACCAAACGCCGGCTGGCACATACGTTGCATGTACACCTGGAAAGCCAAGCAAAGTGAGTTTACATATTATGTACATTTTTTTTTTTTTTGCATTTTGTGTAAGTAGCAAGGACGGTTGCAAGAAGAAAAGGGAGACGACAAGAGGAATCATAAATTGAGGTTAAGTGACTTTATTTACATGCCTTTTCTAAATGTTTTGATTGTTTTTATATGCAAAAATATGATAATTGATAATTGAAAATTGCTAATATTGGTAATATTCTTGGGTGGCTGGAACGGATTATCTGCATTTACATTATGTCTTATGGGACAATGTGTTTCACAATATGGAATTTTCCTATAGGAAATAACGTAAATGCAGATAATCCGTTCCAGCCTCAAAAAAAAAATAGAAATACTGAAAAAAGAACTCGCCTGCGGAGAAGATTAAATTCGTATGCACCGCTGTACTGAAAAAGTTTCTTGTTTTTTGATTTTTGTTTCTCTAACAACAACAACAACAACAAAACTGAATGAAGAAATAGACACATGGATTAAAAAGTGTCCATCTGTATTTAAAATGAAACATTCAATTTACGGAAAGCCAAAATGCACAGATGCTTGACACACACTTTAAGCAAAAGTAATGCAAAAGTCAACAACATGTTACTTTTGTAAGGATTTACACTCATCTTCACCTGGGAAATGTGTAGGCTGTTTGCATCGTCTTCCTCTGAGACACGTCAGCCCAACCAATTGTGTCGCAATGAAAAGCACCGTCTACCCTCTTCCACATACAAGAGCTCGAAAACGCTCCTGATTGGCTAGCCGCTCTGTGATTGACAGGAGAGAGCGAGAGAGAGAGCGAGAGAGAGAGAGTACGCACCTTACACCCATTCAGCACATTTGGCTTCCAGCCACGGATGCCTGAAGCATCGGGAGGATTCAAACCTGCGATCTCCCCATGGTAGGATGATTGCACTTCTGTCGCGCCTCATTTTGTCAACGTTTTTGACATTCACCATTGATCTGAAATTCTTCAGTGCTCACTGCAGCTGTCTCCAAAGTCGTGTGGGTGTTTTAAAGCTGTTATTAAATTTGTTGAAGCTGAATGCTTCCTATTCGGGCGTAACATTCAGATTTAACCCAAGACACGAGATTCATTTGAGCAGACATCCTTAAACGTTTCTACACAGTTTTCTTCATGGAACCAACAGTGAGATGATTGATAAATAAATAAATAAATAAATAAATAAATAAATAAACAGAAAGAACATCATCATTCTAAAGCACAGTGTTCTTTTGGCCCGTCAGTTAAAGAAGAGATGCCGCCTTTTTTTTTTTTTTACAGTAGGTTTAGCTGGGGAGGGATTTTGGTGGACTTGGCGCCCCCTGATTTGCACCTGATTTTAGAGCTTTTTGTTTCATTATATTATAGACAGTATGCTGATAGTTTTTGGAGATGTCCTCATTTTAAATGGACTGATTCACTTTAAGAAAAAAAAAAGATCAAACATTTGATAATTCGAACCTACTCGAAGCTTTGTTGTAATGGTCCAATTAAGTGCTTTCTACAAATGTATTTTTCCTGCCTGTCAGAGCGGCCTGTCGTATTCACGTGCTCCAGAGTAGCAGCTCATTAGCTCATGGTTCACCTCTCTGTCTTTGTCAGCGCATCTTCCCAGACTTGTTCCACCATATTTTGGCTGGGAACAAAAATGCTTGGCAGTTTATTTTGTCTTGGAGATTTTGTCTGATGTGGCAGTTATGCAACAGACGCTGTTTTGAGGTGTACTGGAAAATGCCTCTGTCTGAGATGGAGTAAGAATCCAGCATTTCAAGACTTTCAGAACAACCCTCTCTATCAGTTAGACTCAGTAATAGCTTCTCAATAATCTTGTGACTTTCCTCTCTTTAGCTAGCGCAGTAAGCTGTAAGTTGTACAGTAGGTTTACATGGGGTGGCGGTTGTGGCGTATCCTGAACGCTCTTCGCTGTTGTGAAGGTCAGTGAACCTGTTCAGGAGAACATCACCATTACTT
Source organism: Clarias macrocephalus (assembly GCA_011419295.1). NCBI lineage: Eukaryota > Metazoa > Chordata > Actinopteri > Siluriformes > Clariidae > Clarias > Clarias macrocephalus. The sequence goes on along the minus strand of JAAGKR010003899.1, from coordinate 19,756 downwards.
CCTGTTTCAGAAGGAAACGTCAATATGTTAGAGTGTTAGAGCTGCAAAGTCAAATCACTGGGATGTTGAAGCCAGGGGACGGAGGGAAATTTGTAAAGATCATCTTATGATCTTATGATCATCTCTATCAATCATGTGAACTTCATGTCATCCGTCAGCTTGTGTCCCCATGACGTCACTACCAAAATGGGGGTGTGTCAGAGCAGCACATGTCACAGAACTAGACTAAAAATAGCTTGAAAAGGCTTGTTTTATTGTGATTTAATGATTAACTGGTATAAAACACATGTCACATAGGACTTTTAACCCTAAAATTGTCAGGAAAAATGTTTATGTGATGTCTTCCAAAGTGTGCTCCATGTGGACTGTTAGTTCTCCCATAATGTCCCTTATATGAGAAACAGGACTGGGATCTTATGGGTTTTAAAGCGCAGAAGAGAAAGACTGGCTGTAAAGAACGGCCCTCTATGACATTTAGGTGAATCTTTGCGGTGCGTCTTGACAGATATAAGAATGGTTTATTCTAGTGTGAGTAATGTTAGATGCAGGAGCTTTTCCAGGTGACTAGAGAGACAGAAATCTGCACAAAATCCCTCTTAGCATCTGAGCTGAACTGTGATGATGCGTATGACGTAATGCTGACATTACTGTACATAGCTGTAGCTTTTTTACAAAAGGAGGAACACGAACAGGAAGTGACCCTGATGAATATGAAAATATACTCCAGGGTCCGGTTCGATTCCCAGCCAGGCTCGATTCCCTTCTCTTTGTGCATGGAGTTTGCATGTTCTCCCTGTGCTTGGCGGGTTTCCTCTGGGTACTCCGGTTTCCTCCCACAGTGCAAAGACATGCAGGAGGGGCTAATTGGTGTTCCCAAATTGCCTGTAGTGTGTATGTGTGTGTGTCCTGTGATGGATTGGCACCCTGTCCAGGGTGTACACTGCCTCATGCAGTCTCCAAGTCTCCTGGGATAGGCTCCAGGCCGCCCGCAATGATGAGTGAGTGAGTGCATTATACTGAGTATACACAGAAGGAAAGTTATAAAATAAAAGTTGTAGCTAATAGTTTTAAACGGCATCGCTTTTAAAAGTGATCTATCTATCTATCTACAGTAGAACCTCGGATTGCGAGAAAAGCCGTTTGCGATTGTTCCGCAAGATTTTTTATAAATTTTGACTTGAAAAAAGGAGCAAGTCTTGGTTTACGAGTGCCGAGTATCATGTATCACGCATGCGCTTCTTGTTTTGACGCCGAGCTTCACGTGATCACAACTGAGCCAATGATTTTTCTCTCTCTCGCGCGCTGCGGAATTGTGGGTAATCGTCTCCCCTGCTCAGTCTTAGTGCTCGTCTCTTACTGGTATAATCAACATCTCCCTCTCTGTTTCAGTGTGTGTCCTATGTGTGTGTGCACGCGCGTAATTTGACACCGACACACACACACCGACACACGCATACACACTCTCTCGCCTTTACACACATGCTCACCGGCTTCACACACACATACAGACACATACTCTCTGCTCTGCACAGAAAATCTGCTCTGTCGCGATTCTTTTCAAAGATAAAGTGCTGGTTCATTTGTTGTATTTTTTTTTTTACTGTACAGCAGTAATCCCGTTAGGATGCGCTCATGCGAGTGTCATTAGAGAGATTTCTTTTTCCCCCGTTAAAACAGTGTTTCCGTTGTGTTTGTTGTGAAACTTAAAAAGCTGGGTGGGGGGAGAGAGGAGGAGTTTTACTGTGTAAGACGAGGCGAGGGGAGGGGCTAGTTCAACACACACACAAACACACGGGCCTGTGCGCACAAAAAGAAACACTTATCTGTCAGGATATATTTTTACTTTTTTTTAAAGGTAAAGTGCAGGTTCATTTGTTTTATTTTTACTTTATATATTCTATTAATTATTTTTATGTATTTATTTTTTTGGGCTGTGGAACAAATATTTGATATTTGAATAATTTGAGTTTTCATTACTTCTTATAGGAAAATTTTATTTGGCTTACAAGTGTTTTGGAATACAAACCTGCTACCGGAAGGAATTATGCTCGTAATCCAAGGTTCCACAGTATCTAGTTTTTAAAGTAGACCTATAATAATAATAATAATAATAATAATAATAATAATTTTTATTCATATAGCACCTTTCCAGAGCTCAAGGACACTTTACAATGAATGTAGACAAAAGGGGGGACTACAAACAGACATTTATACAAAATAAACCAGCCATTTTAGATATTTTGACGAGTCTCCATTCCCTACTATTGTGTTGGCCGGGGTTTAAACAAGGTCATTCGGTTTTCCACTTTTTGTGATCTCATACAAGTAGAGCCCCTCCCCCTGCTACACCTGTTACTCAGGTCCTCTGTTCTCTGATGAGGTGTGGCTTAATTGTAGCTCATTTACATAAACACTAAAATGGTGCATTTGGAGGAGGAGAGAGAACTTTGAGATCTGTGTTAACGTTCTAAAAAAAATAACAACATATGGGACCTTTATGTAATTTTTTTAAATTAAGCATGTATCAGAAGTTGTGTTACTCTTTAAATATGAAAATGAATACTAGATCAGTATTGTTGTTACTAATATATTAATATATGCTAGTCAACAACACTGTATATCTGATTACGTTACATTGACGTCACCTATAAATGAGAGACACAATTCCTTCCTCCAAATCTTTTCCAATGTATACAGTATATTAGTCTTTTTTCTTTTGTTCAGATTGAATCTAATTCTATATTTTATACCGCACATGTTGAAAAAGCTTTAATTGTAAATGATTCAGTCCATTGCACATGATGGCTCTTGAAAAAAAAAGTGGTGAAATAGTTTTAAAGGTCATGCTCATTTTTATTAATAGTGTTTTTGTCCCAGAATTTTACAAAGGCACACACACACACACACACACACACACACACACACACACACACACACACACACACACACACACACACAAAATCCTAAATACCAGTTTTGGAATTTGAAACATGTAGGTTTATTAAGAGTTCAAGGCACTATATAATGGTCTTGAATTCCTTCCTAATATTTCACCTACTCGCATAACGGCGCTGCAGTGCAATAAGAGCAAAAATAAGTAGCATGCGTCGAATCATTTTGCTTATCCCTTATTCAGCTCGACCCAGTGAGCCTCTCGGCTGCTGCGTACTTATGGGAAAATTTTCGAACACAGCTGAAATTTGGTTTTAAACAAAAATGTTCAGTGTAGGTGGATTGCATCAGGAGGCCTGGAGTATTTGCTGACATTTAAATGAGGAGAGTTGAAGCAGCAGTATACACAAGCAGGGACTAATTATACACCCCCCCCTCCCCCCCATACAGTATGTAAACCCTAGAGAATATATATAGAGCTGTAATAATGTATAGTTGTTACTCATTGAAAAAGTTTGAATGTTTGAAATTAGCCCCGTGTAATAAGTTGTAAAATACTCTCATCTTCTATGAAGTGCTCATTAAATTTCATTTCATTTGCATAACTGCCAAACAGCATGTGTTAGACCGGCCAAACGCTTTGAGGTGTTAGAACTATATTAGCTTGTTTGTGTCTTCATTTCTACTTGGAAGATTCCCGTTTCTGTCCAGGAATTCAAACACACACACACACACACACACACACACACACACACACACACACACACACACACACGTGTCACGTGTTATTAATGCAGCTATTAAAACGTCACTGATGTTTGGAAATCACCTATAAAGGACTGGATATTATATACTAGGGCTGCATGATTTCATAAAAAAATTATATAATTTTGATTTAATATGAATGATATGATTCATGAGCCTATGACATAAATATTAAATGTACCATTTTGTATTTGAATGTGTTTTTCTCGGCAAATAATGGTGCAAATGATCTCATTAAGAGTACGCTTACCAATATCTAAAAAAAAAAAAAAAAAGTTCATAAATACATAATTGATGAAAATAACATGATGAAATAAATGCACTGGTCTAGATTATGATTTCAATTAATTGAGTGATATATAATTTTTTGGGTGTTTTGTTCCGTCCACTTGCCATGCGGCGACAGATACTGTAGTCCCCACCTCCTGACCATGTAGCCATCGTTACCTACAGTAAGTGGTCGGGTTGCCAGCTCAATGTAGGTTCATCATTCACACATTAGGGCAAATTTGGGAACGCCAGTTAACCTAATCTGTATGTCTTTGGACTGGGGGGAGGAAACCGGAGAACCCGGAAGAAACCCACCAAGCACGGGGAGAACATGCAAACTCTACGGTGGGAACTGAAGCCCGACCCTGGAGGTGCAAGGCGGCAGATCTAACCGCTAAACCACCATGCATGCATAAAGACAGTAGATACAGTATATGTACATGTAGACTAAATGTAGGAAGTATCGTAAAGACAGTGTTCCTCACTGAATGTTCTAAACTGCACGTGGGCGGAGCTGAGTTTAACCTCTAGTCCACCTCTAGCTAGGCTTTGTGTTAGCTTCATTAGCACTTAGCTGTCACGGCGATGTAAACGGCACACACTTTATTTTCTTCCAAGGTAAACATTTTTTCATAATATCCCTGTAGACATTTTACACCCCGATATAAAAGGATTTACAGAATGTGTAAATTCTGTGTCATTTATATATATATACCATATTTTGTTCTGTAATTATGTAAATTTGCTAAAAATTATGTACATTACAACCTAAATAAAAAAAATCTATATGTTGTTTAATTGTATTCTTTAGTGCATTTTTTAAATTTTTATTTATTTTTTATTTTTGCATTGCTATCACTCTCTGCTATCTATCGTATACGCGTTTCTCTCGATATCAAACTGTGTATAATAAAATATGACAAATAAAATGTGAATTTGTGTGTCACAGCAGCTAATTACTGTTAAAAAGTTGTGGATCCGTTTAAACCTCGGGCCAGATCTGTTGCATTTGTCGCTTTCCTGCATCATATCTAATTTGCATATTCCTTAAATCCAATTTTTAATTTGTGTCCTGTTGCTGTTGCAGAAATCGTAGCTCTGCCTCGTGCACGTGTGTAAGAAATGAAGGCCGCTTTGTCCTACACTAATCTTTACATAGATTTACAGCTCAGATTTCTGTTATAGACAGGTTTTTTTTTTTTTTTTACTTTATAACAATAAGGCAAAGCTGAGCTAAACCCTGATCTCCTACATGGAGTGTAGGCGAGAGTGTTTCTGGATACAGACAATTCTATTTTAGCGCTCACGCAAGGTGGGCCCTAGGCATGTCAAAGGGAGACAGTGGAATAAATTGGCCTTACCTCTTACCCTAATTAAGGAGGCGGGCGGCTCGGAGTAGAGGGAGTCTGGCCCTTATTAATAGCGCAACCTCTCCGTTTATGTAATCAGCCTCCGGGTTCCTGGTGATACGAACGCAGAGAACACAACATGGAAAGGAGAAAGAGAAAAGGAGAGAGAGAGAGAGAGAGAGAGAGAGACGGAGAAGGAATGTTTAATCTCATTAAAATGGTACTTACCGTCGCCCCCTGTACCTGCAACCTTTTCAGGCTTTGCAATCTCTTTAATTGTGCATTACGCAACTTCACAACACGCCAGTGTAGCAGCACAGAGACGCACTTCGTTCAACATCGCCGTCTCTGCTAGTGCTTGGCTTCTGAGTGTTATTGTACACTTTGTGCACACGTCTCACGTACTGTACGGTTTATATGGTGTATTTATTTACTGGTGTAAAGGAATGACTTATTTTTTTTTATGTTAATACTCTCATTCGGCCATGTAAGTGGAGAAATATATACAAGTATTTATTTATTTATTTATTTATTTATCCCACTCAAGACAAACAAATTAAACTAATTAAACTAAATTAATTCTGTAGGTCGGTGACATTTGAAGAGACGGCGGAGACGAAGACCTGCTGTTACTACGATTGTTTCTAGCAAAATGATATTTAATGATCCGTTTCGAGTGCGGTAAATTTTCCGGTGTCACGGTGGAAATGCTAATTAAGGAGCGCGCCGCAACAAAATTAAAGGGTCTGATAGTTTGATCTCGAAGCTATTTTCTCGAACCCCCCCCCCCCCCCGCCCATGTCTTTATAGAAATAAATTAGCCTCAAAATACAAAGAGAAATAACTCGCTAATTAGACACTAACCCCTAATGCCTGCTCACTGTTCTTAAAGGGCATCTATTATGCACAAATCACTTTTGAGTCACGCTTAGAGATTCAGACGTCTCGGGTCTTCGCGCACAAACAAAGCGTGCGGGGGAAAAAAAATCCCTTCTTTTTGTCCTTTTTCTATATTTGTATGAGATGAAGTTTAAACAAACAATGTGATTTTCTCCGTAATGTGACCTCATAGAAGAAGATGCCCCTCCCCCCGGCTGGTCCCTCAGCTCTGCGGTTGTTAGGAGGGGCGTGGCTCAGCAGTAGCTCATTTTCATAGACACTGAAATGTCACGTTTGGAAGAGGAGTGAACAGATCGAGGTGTGATATAATTCCGTATTTGAGGTTTATTCCAGCTGGAGCATTAGCACTGAGACCTGCGTTAACGTATAATAATAATAATAATAATAATAATAATAATAATAATAATAATAATAATAAATTGCACCCCATACAATAAACTCCTACTGCACATACTGTACAAATACACTGACGAGATGAACCGCTTTCTCCGTGTTCATCTCTCGGGTTCAAGACTATAGTTTAAGTCTGTGTTAAAGTCGGTGTTGTTGTTGTTGTTTGTGTGTTTGTTAGGGTTCATTACGGTGAGATGTTAGTGCAGATTGTGGGCGAACATTAGAAAGAAGAAGAAAAAAGAAACAGCTCATTTAATAGCTTCTACTTTCACAAATACTTTTCAGATCAATACACAGTCCAGTTTCTGACGTGAGTGCAATATGGCTAAGGCCTAATTGAAGTTTCAGGAGTGTAAATGGAGGCAATTACCGAAGATATGTTACAGACGTTGTGTTGTTTTTACCGCGGAGTCCCAGGTGATTTGCTCGAGCGTGCACTCGTCTCACCTCCTCGTTCTCGGAACCAATAAAAGGTCAGACGTATGGAAAACACGGCCTAATGCCCACTAGATGAAGCTAACTGTGACACTTTTCAACTCCCTGTCGAGCACGGAATGATTTTTCTTGGCACTTTCCAGACGTGCCAGCGGGTGAAGGCAGACTTGATGGAGTCGGAGTGTGTTTGAGCTCCATGGCCCTGAAATGATGTTCCAACTGTCAGCATCAGCCCAGGCATGGATCTGGAGCCTGAGCTCCACAGAGTCCGTCAAGATACAACTAATGAGGCCACCAGAGAGAGACGGACTAAAAAAGAAAAAAAGAGAGAGAAAAAAGTTCAGCTTGTTTGACATCGACATATCAGTCTAGCGCGCGTACCTAAGCGAGGCTCGGCCTTTAGGGTCCTTCTGCCGTCGGTGTCGAGGGTCACGGTTTCGCTCCGGGTTGTCAGGATGTTTCATTCTCATGAACTCAATCTGAACCTTTTCCCCGGGCCGCGCCGGAGTTTTCAGGAAACATCACAGCCGAGTGGAATTAGCTTCTGTAGCCGTTAGTGAAGCGCCAATGCTACGACAGCATCTTGCGCGGTTACCGAGTCCGCACTCGACTAGCGTACACTTGACAACTTTACCCAGCCACTTTGGATAACTCAGCAGAAGGATAAATGACAGCTTGACAGCTTTTTAGGAGAGCGCAGGACTTTTACAATCCAGCGCTGGTGTGAGCTCGTATGGCAGAGTCGAGCAAAAACATTAAGTGAGAGACTAGAAAACACTTTAACCGCTTCAGACCACGGGAAAGTGATAACTGTGCAAAAGAGCAAATAAACCTAAACCAGGCACAAACAGGTGAGAGAGAGAGAGAGAGAGAGATGGTGCATAAATGAATGAATGATGGCTTAAATTATAGGATTATTTCATTTATTCTTTTATTCTTTCACAGACTTTTTCACCAAAACCAAAAAGCAGTACAGTTATTACACTGTTATATATTACACTAGTGTAAGTAACTAAGAAATAGTTAAAAGGTTAAAGATAAAAATTTGCTCATCGGCTTTAATGTAATCAGTGATATTAATATTTCAAGTTGAAGCCCACGTACACGTCTGCCTGCAACAACTGATGAACACGTCTCACTCACTCACTCACTCACTCACTCACCCCTGCGTTGACACCGAACGCGGCGAGAGCGTCAAAGACGCCGGAAGTCCTTCATTTTCAATTGGAGCCGGCGGCGCGGGGCGGCGAAGAGAGTTGAAATCAGCTCAACTTTAGGGTAATGAGCTGTGACGCGGTTGTGCGGCAACCAATTAAAATGGAGGTCCTCCGCTTGGGAGGATTCCGCGGGATGCAGTCCGGTAACTTTTGTTCCGGCGACATTAGTTCCCAAGTGAAATGGAGGAGAGGCTGATTATTGCGATAGCGGGTGTTTATTAATTATTAATGTTATTTTAATTAAAAACAATGTCTAGTAAGTGATTCTAATGTTATAATAATAAGAAAAATTATATAATAAAAATATATATATTAAATTAGACGAGCAATTCACAATGAACAGAAGCCACAGCATACGAATGGCTTATAATTTGTTTATTTCTACAATACAGTTCTTTCTATCAATCAATTTCTTGTTATCTTCCACATTTTGGTCTCCATAAGATCAACAAGCTTGGTTGCTTTGCGGCCCCTTTAAATACAAGAAAGGTGTTCGGTCTACATCAGAGCGGTCAACAGCGGCAAAGAGCGGCGACAGGCGTCGGAGACAGGGCAGCGAGAGCCAACTGTGACGCTCTCGCCGCGTTCGGTGTGAACGCAGGGTCACTCACTCACTCACTCACTCACTCACTGTCTGTACCGCTTTATCCTGTATTCAGGGTCACGGGGGCCTGGAGCCTATCCCAGGAGACTTAGGGCATGAGGCAGGGTCCACCATGGACAGGGTGCCAATCCATCGCAGGGAACACACACACACACACACACACACACACACACACACACACACACACACACACACACATTACAGGCAATTTGGGAACGCCAATTAACCTAACCTGCATGTCCCGGAGGAAACCCACCAAGCACGGGGAGAACATGCGACCTCCATCCACTCCATTGACCTTGTTCACAACATGATGTTAAATCTACTGTCATTTCATCTTATTACATTCTATAGGAAAGAGAGGATATAGAAACGTTCATGTTTACGCTAAGTTGATCTTTTCCAATTAATATCTATTGGTGCAGGTGTTTGTTTAGGGAATTGTTAGAGAACGTGTTAGCGAGTCCAATTTACTCTCACACCACAGTTACCTTTGGCTTTTCCATTTATGTGCTAGTTTTTATCTCTTAAATATCTCCAGTAAAACAAGAGGAACCCCTCTGTGCCCTTATTTTCCAAACAGACACCTCGAAGTGATGCACTTGTTTATAGCTACAGTATAATGAAGCCACCGTTGCATGCATTAAGAGAAAACAGCGGGATTTGTCTGCTCTAGCGGGAAAAGGTTAAACATGATTACGAAAAACCTGAGGCAGTCCGGTACATTTCGGGAGAAATTGAGCCCGAAACAGGACGCGGATTTAGATAAGTGTGATTTTAAGACCGTTGCTGGAACCCAGCAGTGGATTAACTAGCTATTTGACCTTTATGCAAAACCTGTGATGCATCCACTCAACCCCTGTGTCTCAAGATTAAGCCTTTCAATGGGCGCTAAGGTCAAGCTATCTATTATGCGCGCTCCAGACTCGAGCCGAATTCCGCCGGGATGCAGCGGGTTCACACAAACACAAGCAGATTCTCCCCGAGACATTTTCCGGAGGCCTGTTCTCTAAGGATCCCGCTGGTGGAAAAACCTCCGGCGCTTTTCCTCTGCCAAATTGAGTTCAAGCAAAGTGTATCCAATTCTGAATGACACACAGATGGAACTCGAACCGCTGCTCCAGAGCTAATACAGAGTCTGGAACCGGGTTCACCGTAAAGCTGAATTCCTCTCGCGGATCTTCTGTGCTATCACGAGCTTCACTTTCTTACAAGCTGTCTGAAATGGTGCTGCGGAAGCGTGGGAGCTCCACAGATCAGCAATTACAGATGGTTTAAATTAACTGCATGAGCCTGAAAGCTTCAGTGACTGTGAGATTTCTGTTCTCCTTCTAATTGCGCTAGGTGTGAACAGGTTGCCTCGTGTCCGTGGATTACAACGAGGGGCACACAAAGGCTGCGTGGGTTCTGCTGAGGCAAACCAGCTGAAATGAAACGATTTTTAATGCACTATAATGTTGGCTAAGATGTTCCAAGGGGTTCCAATGGAATATAATTTATACTGATCAGAGATTTAACACCTTTTCAAGTGCATTCATGCGCTAAGTGATGTTAGGATGCTGAGGAGGCTCCAGTTCATCCAAAAGGTGAAGGTGAAGTTTCAGCGGGGTTGAGTTCAGTCGCGGCTCTGACTTGGCGCTGGCTTTGTGCTTGACCAGGTTTGGTGTCTTACTTCCAGTGAAGGGAAACTACTAATGCTGCAGCATACAGAGACATTCTCGACAAGAATTCAGAAGAGATTTCTTCACATATCCCAGCAGGGATACAGAGGATCTGGAGATCAGCCATGAACCAGCAACCCCGGAGCAAACAAGGTTAGGGTCCGTGCTGCATCTCGGTCGAGCTGGGGCTTGAACCAGCGACCTTCTGAGCAGTAACCCAGAGCCTTAACCATCTAAGCTACCACTGCCCCATGATGAATGTGATGGCCAGGTGTCTACAAACTTTTGAAATGCTCTTACTTTCCTGACCTTATAAAAAAAATAAATAAATAAATAAAGTGAGAAAATGGTATTCCGTTTCAACTGACCTTGGACTTCCCTGCTTTCTTCTCATCTCCTCTTCCTCAAGTGAAAAAAAACAAAACAACAACAGTGATAAATGAAATTACATGACCCAGTGCTGAGTACATACGTGAGTGTGTTAGAAAAAAACTGAAAAGAGGTTTAGAAATAAAGTAAAAGGTGAAAACACTAAATGTTAAAAGGGCAAAGATAATATTGCACGTCCAAATTTTGAATCCTAAATCATTCATACATTTTAAACTTGAGCTCACTGGGGGGTTCGAACCTCAGCACTTCCAAGCTGCCACTGTTGTTTAAACCCCCAATTAACCAAAGTTTAAAATTTTATAATGATTTAATTAAACTGGGGGTTCAAACCCCAACGGTGGCCACTATCGGGCCAGAACACAGTATTGGTGCTGATTTGATTATTTTTTTATGTTATACATATAATACAGAAAGTGTGTGTGCCAAAGAAGCTACTTCTGAAGCTTATGTGACATGGAAGTGACCAATTTTGCTTTCCTAAAAATTTTAAGTAGCCAACTTGAAGCCCCAAAAATGGCAATTTTTCAGTGTTATTCTGCCTCGCTTCATCATTTAAAATGCTAATTATTCATATTTCTTTGAGTATTGATACTAAAATTGGTCTAAGCTTCTAGAAGCACATGACCTGTAAAAATTGTTGCTTAAATTGTTTTTTTTGGTAAAAGTGTAAATAGCAAAAAATAAAAAATAATCTGTAGTGTCCGTAACCACGTCAAATTCATGCTGCAATATCTTACCAATAATAAACTTTTTCAGGTTTGTGTCTTTTCATGTGAAATCTAAACTGGCCGAGTTTCATCTGAATGACAGTTAAGATCAGTGAAAGATTTGAATTCCAAAAAGTTACGGACACTACGGACATAAAAGGGCATGAAAATGTATTTAGCAAATGTTTCTTTTTATCTGATAAAAATATAAATGTGTAGCATATTTACAAAAAAAAAAAAACTAAGCATGGATCAGGAGATAAGAAGCATCGAGTATTATGAAAAATGGTGTTATATGATCCCGTCTGAAAATTCACTTTTTCACTTGGGTGAGACGTTTTTAGCACCGACACCATGTTTTGGCCGTGTGTACAGTATGTATGCGTGGGTGTGTGAATATGGGCGCCCTTGTGCCCTGAGATGGGGCGGCACCTTATCAGGATAAATAACAAACAGATGGATTTAAGACCAGGGAGTTTTAATTGTAGGAACGTTAGCATAAGATCTAACTTTCCTTAACAAAGATGTCTGAGATGCTTTAATCTCTAGCAACAGTATCAAACCGTCTTAATGTTCCAAGTCACAATAAATGTGATGCAAAACATCCTCATCATCATCATCGTCATCATCATCACACGTCATGGATCCACAGAAACCCGAGACGCTTAATAACTCCGATGACACAATGAGGTGTGCTTAATGCTTCGGCACTCAGCCAGAAATATGAGGTCAGCTTTCAGTAAAACCGAATGAGGAGGCTATTTATGTTCCACCTGCTGCTGTTCTGCCCAGTTTCTGCTCGTCGGACGAATCTGGCGCCTCCAGCACCCCGCCTCCTTGTACATCTATCACTCTGTGTTTCTTTCTAGAAGAGCTGATAGAAAGATCTCGCCTGTCCGGTTCGGTGACAATAAGCAGCGATAACTCAAGCCCAAGGGAAGCGAAATACACCAGTTGAAACCAGTGATAGCGTTTCATGAAGTGAAAATTGTTTATTGACTAAACGCCAGCGGCCTGTAAATCATGCAAAGAATTTCCAGTAGGGGTGTGAGATTTAGAATTGCACACATCTTTGGGTAATAGATGGGCGTGAGAAAGCGTTCCATAAGATGAAAAAGATAAGTGGAAAGGGTTGTAAAAACCAAACTGAAAAAAATCAATCTTTTTTTTTTCTTCCCCTGATTGCTTTTTTTTTTTTTTTTTTTTCCCCTGCAGTGTTGTTGTTGTTGTCCGAATGTGTTTGAGGAAGCAGCAGAGGAGGCCAGCGAGGGGAGATTTGTAAATTCCAGAAAGGAGATTCGAGGATGAGCCGGCAGGTGCCTGAGCGTTAATAGGAATCACGAGGGAAATTGTATTGGTGCGATAATCGTCCTCGAGGGCGGCTTGTGCTGCTGTTCATCCTGTCGTTTTGTCACCCGGAGACCAGATTTATGCACCTCGGCAAATAAAAGTGAAGTAATCTCAGTGGCAGAACGTATATCACCCAGGGATTATGACAGCACCCGTATCGAATCGGCTCTCCGAGGGCTTCGGGGCGTTGATGAAAATGGACGGTTTGCACAAGGAGGCGTCGCAATAACTGTAGCGGTGATGTCCGGTCAGTTTGCATACACTCGCCTCCCTGCGCTGATGTAATGCCCTGAAGTTATAAACGCTATAGTGATCAAAACTATGAACCACACGCCTCAGGGCCACCGCATGTTTATGGTTCAGGGTTGTGGAGCGAGATAAAGGTGAGGCAGGTATAGAGAAATTAGAATAAACCTACATTTTCTGGATTTACTTCCAAGTTCCGTCCTCATTTCGGGGAACTCTACGCACGGAGGCTTTATAATGGATCTGCTTAGGAAGTGTATAATGGCGTGTGAGAGCATGTGTGTGTGTGTGTGTGTGTGTGTGTAGCGTGTGTAGTGCTCAGGCATAAATGGGGCTGCCAAGAAGAGTTTCTGTCTCGTCCTCGTTGGCAAGAATGAATCGAAACGTTACGCTAATGTTTACATTAGAGAAAGTTCCTCAGCTTCAGAGCTGGTTTAAGCGCCGCTTAAGTCGATTTCCTGGGACTTCATGCTTATACATGATTATGCAAATCGCCTGTCTCTGGGGTCGCCTGATTTTTCTTGAGTCGATGCATCTGAGGCCGCGTGTTTATTAGCCTTTAAACACAAACACGGCACGTCCTGTTCTACCTCCGAATGACCCGGGAGAAAAAAGAAAATACAGGACGGAGACGGAAACTCTGTTTTCTTCTTTGCTGTTAAATGTAACATGATACTGAACAGATTCAGGAGAAATTGTCTCGACACACAACAAAAAAAATATGATGTTATGTACTGTATAAACGAGCAGCGAAATAAATATAATAGTCTAATTATAAAAGTCGTCCGCCCGAAATAAAACATCGTCGAGCCCAAAACAAAGTTGTAAATACGACCTCGGAGCAGCAGAATACCAACATGTACTTATAACATTTATGCCACTTAACATTCGTTGTTCTGAACATCTTACATCTGCATTCTCAGACGTTGCAACAGGAGAACACAACAGCTTCCCCCGCACAGCGTGTGTAACCCTGCTCTCATGCACAAAGCAAACTCTTCACTGTGCTGGCATTCTCTCGCTCCGTTTCCAGCACGGATCCCAAACACCCGTGCTAGTCACATTTACTCTCTCTATATTTCTATAGATTTACTTGCATCACCGGTGTGTTACTGGTCGACCAGTAACTAGCACTCCGCGCTCTTCCCACCAAGAGGTTCGAGTCAGGCACATGGCATCAGCTCAGAAGGAGGATAGCAATTAATGCTAATAATGAAATATTGCTTTGAAGTTGTATTTAAGTTAATTGTTCAGCGTTATCCCAACATCGGTCCACCGTCGTCCCAACACAGTCATTTAAATGACTTTTAAAAACACCCAGATACCAACAACGTCTCGATCGCCTCAACATTTTAAAGACCAAAGAAAATGCTACCGGGACTTACTTTGGTGCTAATGTATTGCTCCGTAAGGCAGCGTGGCGTTTGCATGTTCTCCCAGTGCTTGCTGGGTTTCCTCCCGTTTAACCCTACAGTCCAAAAACATGTTTGGTTCCCAAATTGCTTGTAGTGTGTGAATGTGCATGCGAATGTTGACTGGAAGTTCTACCACGGTTGGCCTCCACAATCCCTAGTTGGACTCCAGAGGATCCTCGATGGATGGAGGAATGGCTGCGTAAATAGTCACCACACATACAGTACAGTAGATTCCTCCATCAGCACGATGTTGCGGTATGGAATAGCACTTGATGCAGCGCAGCGTCCTATTTATCAACATGCCACCAGATCAGGATTGTAAATGTGAATGTTTTATTTCGTCATGCTTTAAAGTCGGTTGCTATTCTTCTTCTTCTTATTATTATTATAACTATTAGTACGTGTTAATGGTTATTTCTAGGGAACTTACTGTATATGGCTCTGTTTCCCAACATATGAACGATCCCCGCTTCCACTGTGTTTCTAAGCTACAGCAAACCTGGGTTCGAGCTCTGTCCTCGCGGCAGACGTGATATTGATTGCGAACATTTACAATTTTGTCATACTCTGTCCTGAGATATTGCTCGGAGCCTATAAACTGGACATTTACAACTGCATGACGACTATTAATTATGTCTGCCATACTACATTATCCATAACGCCCTTGCTCATAATAGCCACATCTATATATTTGAGGACTCACTACAAAGGCGCCGCGGCAGGTAGTCTTTCACAGGCGCTTCTTTCAAGTGTGCAGCCACCGAGTCTTATCACCATCGCGAGTGAGAAGATTGGACCTAATCATTCTTACGAGGACGGACCTTTTATGCATACTAAAGCCTGGACATTAAAGATTCACTGCGCTGATTAAAGTTAAGCCCCGCTCCCCCAGCACAAAGACCTTTCAGTACAAATCTTACTTATAGATCCTGCAGTTTCATATCTGAGCGTCAAGAGAATAAACTCTTCCTTTTTCCTTTCCATGCAAAGTCGGAATACTAATCAGGGCTTTTTCGTTTCTGTCTTGCTCCCAGTGCTCCCCGAGTGGGAATACTCGGAATGACTCTTTTTACGCTCTCAATCACGATGACGACCGCGAGCATCTTTGAGCTCGCGGACTGTATGCGGAAGAAGGCGGATAGTGCTTTTCGCGGCGTGTCTTACGCCACCTCGTGGTGCAGCACCAGCTAGACTTCAAAAATATGCAGTTGGACAGATACACGTGTCCCAGAAGAAGCCTTTTACTAGGTCTGACCCTGCCTAGTTGCTTGGAAGAAGGGATTTGGGAAAGGACCAGTTCTGGAAAGAAGTATCATGCAAAATCAGCATTTGTTTTAAAAAAGAAAAAAACTTCTGGTTTAATTCATGTTCATTCAAATTTTGTATAAAATCCAAATATAGATATAAAAGGAACAAAAACGCGAAAGCAACAACTTTTATCAAATTTCGCCAAATTCGTCACGTATTACGAGAGATGTTTGAGTCAAACCGGGACTTTCCGGATGAAATTTCTGATGAACGAAGGCATAAAAGTGATTGACATTTACAGAAGACTTCAAGCACAGTACGCTGATGAGGCTCTTCGCCGCAGTAGAACATCTGAACGGTGCAACGGCTTTAAAGAGGCCCGGACGTCTGTGAACGACGATCATTTCGACTCACGAAAAGACATTAATGGAGTTCCTGGGAGGCCGGCGTTTCAGACGTGAAGTCAGATCATGTCTCCGGCGAACTTTCTACCATGATGGTGTCCAAGCACTAGTGAGACACTGGGATCAGTGCGTTAGTGTATCAGGGGCTCATATAGAGAAATAAAGGGAGTTTTTACTCTCAGAACTGTTCAGTTCTGTTATTCTGTACAAAAGTCCCAGTTTGACTCAAATGCCCCCTGTATCATGAATCGATTATCTGGAATGCCTAATGCACTATAAGCACCGACATATGTACTGTATATGGGATACTTCAGTGACTCCATTGAGCAGAAAGCAGACTGGACGAGAGAACCGGCTTTCCGGTAGTCACGGGATTAAAACTCTTACCTCATAACTCACCGCACCGTCACTCTGATATTAAGAGCCGTGACGAGCCGGTGGTGCTCACCAGCACCCGGGGCTATGTGGGAAACGGTCCTGGCAGCTAGCCTGAGAGATACCCAGACACGCAAGGCCTTGTCTTTCCTATGCGATCTCCTTGAGTGTGAAATCAGACCCCCAGATCCCAGTTCTGTCTCGAAGTTCGACTAAGAAACTTTCCACACATGGGCGCAGAAAAACCCTTTGCCTCCATGGAGATGAATACACAAATCTTTTCTCAGAATCCCTCATCACTCATAATCAGCATCAAGTGGAGCTCGTTAAACCTTCCGCAGGTACGGTGTGTGTGTGTGTGTGCGCACGAGTGCCGTTGTAGTCGGGATGGTAGTAGTAATGTTTTGTCAGCAAAATAAATGCATATCGGTCTCGCACACGGTGATTAAAGTGATCAGATAGAAATGCAGGCATCGTTTAGCCCTGTGCTGTGTAATTCACTGCCTTTAATGGCCGTTCAGGAGCCAAAAGCTCACAGTCTGTCTTTCACTCCAATCAAGCATTGATTGTCCTGAAGTGTGATGCGGCGTAATTACCAGCACATTTCGAGAGGCTGGGTGGGATTCTGTAGTGTGCGGTTTGTGCAGATTATGGAGGCGAGGACATCACGGATAAACAGGTAGAGAAGTCGGAGAGGAAGTAGAAGTGCAGGGAAAAGATGGCAGAAGTCAGAAGTCAGAACTGGGTCATGAAGTGGGGAGATGATGGGTATGTTGGGTACGTTGCCAACAGTGATGTTTGGGTTAAAATCAGGTGAGAACTAAAGCAGACTATTAGTTTAAAAAATACTTGAGCGGTTAGCATCAAATTATTCAATTCAATTCAACTCAACTGAAAGCAGTTCACGCACGTTTTATGATGGACATTGTCGCGAAGTGGCTTTATGGATACAAATGTAAAAAGTCTCCATTTGTAGCGTCATGAGTGAGCCAGAGACGATGGTGACCAGGTAAAAACTCCCCGAGACGACATGAGGAAGAAACCTGTTAAGGAATCGACAGAATAACTTAGTTGATTCTGTATGTTGTCGGTCTTCTCAGCAAAGGGTCACCAGAGTGGACCATCCGATCAGGTCACACAAGCTTGGCACAGGTTTTACACCGGATGCCCTTCCTGACGCAGCCCTCCCATTGTAGTCGCGCTTGGGACTGGGGTCTGAGCATCGGCTTGGAATTGAACCCGGGTCTTCCGCATGGCAGGCGAGACACCTTCTACTGAGACCTCAATCATGACCTTAAATAAGCCCTTCTATCTCGTTCACTAGTGCTTGGATACCATCAAGGTTGAATGTTTTCTCGGTTCATGGAGCCATGACTGGACTGCTTGTCTGATTCTCATCTAAAACCCCCGGCCTCCCAGGAACTCTTTTTAACATGTGGCAATGGCTCCCAGCAGAGTTCCGGTAATGTGCGTGTGGTGTGTGTGTGTGTGTGTGTGTGTGTGTGTGAACGATTGTGTGTACAGTACAGTCATCACTTTACTGCGTTTGAAGTCTTCTGTAAATGTCAATTACTTTTAAGTCCTGTATTGGCTCGAACATCCAGTAATACTATCTGACTAACAATCTCGCTCCACGAACGGTTGTTGCTTTTGCATTTTGTTTTGTTCATAGCATGACCAGATGAATAAACCCCTCTATAACTATTTTATATTGAAAAGTTCTCCATGCGATTCTCCGTGACATGCACTGCACAACACTGCTATAGTAGTTTTGTTCCAATCCAGTGGAATTAATCTCTGTGATTGTTCACATCATCGAGGTCCTTGGACAGTAATTGCACACACTGATAAGACTCACGGTCGGCAGGTCCGCACTAAGTAGCTGAACTCTGCCACCTTTGCTCGGGGTGAATGAAATGTCAAGCTAAACTCCAGTTTTATCATTTTCTGGATAATAATCTCCAAAGCAATCCGCGTGAAATCCATTTACCTGCTCGTTCTGCAACTACACTACAGCAAAGGTCAATTCATATACCACATGCAGCTCTCCGAGGCTTTTTAGTCCCTCCTTTTCACTTTTAAAAGCCTTTCGATCCATGCCAGCTTTGTCTTTATACTTGTAAAAGAAAAAAAAAAAAGTCTATGTGATTACATCCATTGTGCTGCAAATCATGTCTTTGCTTATACGTTTTCCGTTTGCACATGAGGTACGAGTGAAGCATCAACTCTTTGTGAAGAAATCATTAAAAATAAATAAGCTTGTGCGAGATTGGTTTTTCTTGCTTACAATGCACTGCTTAAACACACACACACACACACACACACACACACACACACACACACACACACACACACACACACACAATTTAATTGAGCAAAAATAAAAACAGAAAAATTAGCTTTTCAAACCTTTCAGGACTTTTAAAGAGAATAGATCAGGGGGCGATAAATAAATATTCCGAGGTGTGTAGCCGGCTGTTTGGGGGCAGTAGCACAGAAAAAAC
This sequence comes from Clarias macrocephalus, assembly GCA_011419295.1. Taxonomy (NCBI): domain Eukaryota; kingdom Metazoa; phylum Chordata; class Actinopteri; order Siluriformes; family Clariidae; genus Clarias; species Clarias macrocephalus. Next base: position 631 of record JAAGKR010003899.1, on the reverse strand, counting down.
TTAAGGGTTAACGAGCTTAAAAGTTTAATATCTAACATTTAACAGATCAGAAATGTGCCGAATGTTTGACATCGTCTCTGTGATCAAAGTGTTTGAACATGCACAAAGGTAATAAATAAAAAACTAATAAAAATATCAGGACAGCGTATTCACTCACTCACTCTCCATCATTCTCTATAAGATAAGACAAGACAAGACAAGATAAGACAAGATAAGATAAGACAAAATAAGACAAAACAAGACAAGATAAGATAAGATAAGATAAGATAAGACAAGATAAGACAAGATAAGATAAGACAAAATAAGACAAAACAAGACAAGATAAGATAAGATAAGACAAGATAAGATAAGACAAGATAAGACAAGATAAGATAAGACAAAATAAGACAAGACAAGACAAGATAAGATAAGATAAGATAAGACAAGATAAGATAAGACAAGATAAGATAAGACGGCGACGAGAGAGAGAGAGAGAAAGTGAGGGACAGCGACACGCATGGGTTCAGCGTGCGCGCTCAGGTTAAAGTGCACAAAGCACAAACTCTCCCTCTGCTCTAAAATAAATCCTCGGTAAGATACTGTAAGGGCGAATCCCCCGAGAGCATCTTTAGTTTTTGTTTAAGTTTCCAGA
>JAAGKR010003898.1:0-68201 GCA_011419295.1 Clarias macrocephalus | reverse complement strand
CCCGTCTCTCTCCGCTGTGTCTCGCTGCGGCCCGTCTCTCTCCGCTGTGTCTCGCTGCGGCCCGTCTCTCTCCGCTGTGTCTCGCTGCGGCCCGTCTCTCTCCGGCCCGTGTCTCGCTGCGGCCCGTCTCTCTCCGGCCCGTGTCTCGCTGCGGCCCGTCTCTCTCCGGCCCGTGTCTCGCTGCGGCCCGTGTCTCGCTGCGGCCCGTCTCTCTCTGCTCATTACAGGTAATGGTATGGAGATGTGAAGCTGTTGCAATGACCGTAGCACACTGTATTTCTCAGTTTTGTGTGTGTGTATCTGCATGTGTGCGTGTAGGTGAGTCAGTGGTACGAGTTGGTGGTGTTTACAGCCAGTATGGAGATTTACGGCTCTGCTGTAGCAGATAAACTGGACAACAACAGAGGGATCCTAAAGCGCAGATACTACAGACAGGTACACACTCAGGGGAACTGCTAGGGGCGGGGCTTACGCACCTGAGCTACACCTTTTGCTCATGTGCAGTTATATATTCACACATCATTGTATTTTATATACACTGAGCGCGTCGCGGTCCTGACCCAGCTGTGCCACAGGGCTCTTCCTCGTTAGCGCTGAGTCAGTGATAATGCTGACCACTTAACACATCTGGGCTGTTTCTGTTCTTATAACTGGTTAATATGTGTTCCAGGTGAGTTACACCTTTGCAAGAGCTCATAAGAAGGAGCGTGTGTCAAAATGCAGGTGTTGAGTTTTTTTTTTCAATAAAATTTTTTGCATTTCGCTTTTAACTATTGTCGCAAAGCAACTTTACACAATCAAAAGAAAATTATGGAAAGTGAATGTGTATGAATCAGAATGATCAGATCGTCTCTGATAAACAAGCCAAGGGCGACGGTGCTGAGGGAAAAACTCCCCGAGATGTCAATAGGAAGAAACATTGAGAGGAACCGGACTCAACAGGGAACCCATCCTCATCTGCGTGGTAACGGAGAGCAGGGATTGATCTGCACTCATACTGTGTGTTAGGAGGCTGGAAGTTCAGTATAACAGGAGACGTGTTTAAATTCATATGGAGTCCAGTTCGTTATTGGAGGCTCAGGTAGACTGTAGGAAACTCCAGTCCTGAACTGAAGAGACTGCAGTCACACGTCCTCAGACAAACAGCTGTCTGCATCAGGACAGGAGCGTCTTAAAGGTAAAGTGGAATCGTCACCATACGCATCCCAGACAGACCACTCGGGGCTCCATGTGACGAGATCTCAACCAGAAGCGGAACACCAGGACGAGTCAGACAGGTCCAGAGGGCAGAGGGGGTCTGGATCACTGCAGCTCAGGAGAGACGTGTGCAGTGAGAGAGAAGAGAAAGCGCCAACAGTTAGGTCTGGTCACAGTCACACTGTGTATAAGGTGAATGTATCTTTAGTGCAGAGTGCAAGCAGGGACTCCGGCAGGACTAAATATGACCTCATAACTAAAAGGAGGAGCCAGAAGGAAACACAGACATGAGAGGGAACTGAGATGTAAAGCGACCAAACACCTCACTGTCAACAAACCTGAGTGATCAATGAGAGTGGGGAGGACAGCATCTAAACATACCAGTTCACCAGATACTCTACGTCCATGAGTCCCCCAGATCTGCTCCTTTACCTAAGGCTAATCTATTTAGAAAAATGCTTGGCTAAATAAATAGGTTTTTAGCCTAGACTTAAACACTGAGACTGAGTCCTGAACATTAATTGGAAGATTATTCCATAACTTTGGGGCTTTGTAAGAAAAAGCTCCGCCCCCTGCTGTAGTTTTCATAATACCTGCTACTGCCAAGCAGTCTGCATCCTTTGATCGAAGTAGGCGTGGTGGGTCGTAAGACACTAACAGTTCACTCAGATACTGCGGCGCGAGACCATTTAATACTTTATACGTCAAGAGTAGTATTTTTAATCACACCGAGGTGTTAATGGAACAGAAAGTCCATCTAAAGTTACAGTGTGAACAAAAATCTTGCTTCTAGCTGCATGTGGACCTAGTACCAGAACCTCGCTCTTATCAGGATTAAGCAGAAGGAAGTTAATTAACAGTTAGACTCTAATGTCCTTCACACATTGCTCAAATTTATTAAGTTTATTATTTTCTCATCTGGTTTTGCTGAGACGTATAACTGTGTGTCATCAGCATAACAATGAAAACTAATATCATGGTTACGGATTATGTTGCCCAGAGGAAGCAAGTAAAGAGAAAAAACTGTGAGCCTAAAACCGAATCCTGTAGAACACCAATTTGAGAACTTGAGAAAATGCAGAATAGTCACCATTTAAAACTACAAACAGATAACGATCAGTCAAATAGGATCTGAGCCAGGGGAGGTTTGATATCTGCCTGTAATTGGACGCTGACAGGGGTCAAGCTCTCTGCTTGAGGAAATGTGTGGGTATAGGACGTAATACACAGGTTAATGTTTTTGCAGAAAAGATGAGTGAAATTAGTTCACTCTCTTCAAGGGGAGTAAAGAATTCTAGGCTCTGATGTGATGTGGTTAGTTTAACATCTGCATCAAATAAATTGTCTGGTTTCAAAGCCTGAATTTTTTGCCTAATATTTACAATTTTGTTATTGAAAAAGTTCATGAAGTCCTAACACAGTATGTTGTGGAGATTTCTGCAGTCACCTTATTTCTAGTTAATTTTCCAAGTATATTAAATAAAAATCTAGGAATAATTTTGTTATTTTCTTATAAGAGTGGAGATATACAACAATCTAGCATCACTGAGAGCTTTTTTATAGTTCATGATGCTCTCCTTCCATGCAATTTGAAATACTAACAATTTAGTTTGATGCCATTTACGTTATTTGCCATTGACGGTAATTTTCGAGCGTTTTGTTTTAAAGTGTTTGTGTGGTCATTATACCAGGGAGCGAGTTTCTCATCTCTGATAATGTTTCTTTTAATTGGAGCTACACTATCTAGGGTATAACGGAATGTCTGTGTGCTAATTGATGTGAATGTACGTTTAATACGGTAGCGTGGTGCTGTGCATACATTATTACTGACACACTTTAATTGAGAAAAGATAGTGATCTAATATAACATCACTGTGGAATTGTGGTTATATTTTTTATACTTAATCTGAAGGATAATATTAAATCTAAAGTGTGACCTGCTTTATGAGTGGGTCCTACTACACACTGATTTACTCCTACCGAGTCCAGTATGGACATAAATGCTGTTCTCAGAAGGTGGGCTAGCCTCAGGCTTAGCTTGGGCTGAACGAGTATGCCGCCAAATCGTCACAAATAAAGTCATCACTAATGACTGAGGAAGAATGTCTAAACATCCTGAACTCCACACATTGAACAAGAATATTGAATATTAGCCATGTTTTGAGCTGAATTCCGCTTGTTGTTCTTTACTGAGCGTATGTTGTGTGCGTGTGTGCGTCCACAGCACTGTACGCTGGATTTGGGCAGTTATATCAAGGATTTGTCAGTAGTTCACAGTGACCTGTCGAGTATAGTCATCCTGGATAACTCACCTGGAGCATATCGCAGTCATCCAGGTAAACACACACACATTTACAGCATGTCTTTTCTGTTTCTCTGTGTATATAAAATGTGTGTGTTTAACTGAGTGTGTTTTCTCTGCACAGATAATGCAATACCTATAAAATCGTGGTTTAGTGACCCGAGTGACACGGCGCTACTGAACCTGCTGCCCATGCTGGATGCACTGAGGTACCGTATCCCATCATGCATCACACATTCTCTCAGGAGGCCCCAGTACCACATCTGTCAGAACAAGTGCTTCCATTCGTGTACTTGCTGATACCTTTCGGATCCGGACGTATTCGGAGCGCCCTACAGCTGACACTAGCAGTTCACTCAGATACTGCGGCGCGAGACCATTTAATGCTTTATACGTCAAGAGTAGTATTTTAAAATCAATGCGAAATTTCACAGGGAGCCAATGCAGTGTAGGTAAGATAGGGGTGATGTGCTCGTATCTTCTGGTTCTAGTGAGGACTCTTGCTGCTGCATTCTGGACTAACTGAAGCTTGTTTATACACCTAGTTGAACAACCAGATAATAAGGTGTTAACAGTAGTCCAACCTAGAGGTGATAAAAGCATGAACTAGTTTTTCTGCATCATTTAATGACAATATATTCCTTATCTTGGCAATATTTCTGAGGTGAAAGAAAGATATCCTGGTGATATTATCTACATGTGCTTCAAACGAAAGACTGGAATCTATAATCACACCGAGATCTTTCACTGTTGCACTTGATGCGACAAAAAGGTCATCTAAAGTTAGTGTGATTAAAAAGCTTGCTTCTAGCTGCTTGTGGTCTTATGACTAGAACTTCTGTCTTATCAGGATTAAGCAGAAAGAAGTTAATTAACATTCAGTCTCTTATGTCCTTCACACATTGCTAAACTTTATTAAAACTTATTATTTTCTCATCTGGTTTTGCTGAGACGTTTAACTGAGTGTCATCAGCATAACAATGAAAATTAATACCATGGAAGCATGTAAAGATGTAAAAAGCAGTGAGCCTGAAACCGAACCCTGTGGAACACCAAACTCCACTTGAGAATATGCAGAATAATCAACATTTAGATCTACAAACTGGTAACGATCAGTCAAATAGGATCTGAGCCAGGAGAGGGCCGTTCACTTAATTCTGTGAAGGAGAATACTATGATCAATAGTGTCAAAAGCTGAACTGAGTCGAGTAACACAAGTATAGTGACAATCCTGATCAGAGGCCAATAGGAGGTCATTCACTACTTTAACGAGTGCTGTCTCTGTGCTGTGATGAGGCAGACATGATCATCAGTAACAGGAGTTGAAAGCAGGAAGTCTGAGATGACCTGTAATTTGATTTCTGATTGGCTGGCTGAGCTGTGGCTCACCTCTCTCTCTCTCTCTCTCTCTCTCTCTCTCTCTCTCTTTTAGGTTTACCTCTGATGTTCGCTCGGTTCTCAGCCGTAATCTTCATCAGCATCGTCTCTGGTGATGTTTTAAGCTCCTCTGTTAAACTCTCCACTGCTGGAACTGTACGTCTCTCTGTCAGGTGACCTGTGATGTCATCAACCTCCAACAATCAGACTGGAGAGAGAGAGAGAGAGAGAGAGAGAGAGAGGAGACATGCATACATACACCCACATTGGACTGGAGCAGAGAGACAGGTGTCACACTCTCCCCTGGTTGTCTTTGTCCCGTGTGGATCCTGCCTTACAGCCGAGTGCGTCTGTGACGGATGGAGGGATTTTTACACTTCTCCTTTAGTTTATCAATCTTGTTCTCCTTTCTAAAGAGTAAATGATTGGATAATTTGGACCGGTCAGTTATTTCTCTTCCTCCTTTGCTCCTCCTCCTCTTTTCCTGAAGTGTATCACTTATCCCTCTCTTTCATCTTTCTTGTTCATTCTCTCTCTCTTTCTGATTCTTTTGTTTTTTGTCTTTTGTTATATAAAATGGCATTTCCTGTCTGAAGTGTTTCACTACACATGCAGCACTGCATTATGGGTATTCTGAACAAGCTGATGTTTGGGCGCTACAGTGGTACATTGTGGGATATCCCCAGTGTGCCACGGAGCAGTGACGCCCCCTGGTGTTCTCGGCATGCGATGTGTAGTGAGCAGCGTTAGGAGTGCAGCAGGAAGTCCAGTGACTCGGTGTTCAGTATTCAGGAAGCAGGACCGAGCTCACAGCTCGGTTAAGGCCGAGCTCACAGCGCTCCGTGTTTCTCCCTCCTTCCTCTTGTTCATTATCCCTCGTGTGTGTGTGTGTGTGTGTGTGTGGGGATTGAGCTGCGACAAGACTCTGAGAAACACACACACCTGCACAGCAGCAATGTGTGAGAAAACGGACCTCATCCAAGACATCACACTCAACTTCATCTTTATTTCTTTTTATTTAATGTTTAAATTCTGTATGCAGATGATCGAGGCGGAGCAACGAAGCCTCGGGACATGCCCACAACTGGAAGTATTTGTATTACGTATGGAGTCTAAAACACACAATGTGCACTTATCGTCTGCTTAATTTTCAGTTTTTTTTTTTGTAACATGGACAGATTTCCCTCTCATCCTGCTTATTGTTTTCTTTCCTCATCTCTCTCTCTCTCTCTCGCTCTCTCTCATGTATACCATACTTGACCTGCTCTCTGCCTATTTGAACAATAGAAAAGCATAAGGTGTGTGTGTGTGTGTATATGCATACACACGCACGTGTGAGTGAGTGAGTGCACACGTCCTCAGGTCTGTGTGTTATTTCCAATAAAACTCTTGTCAGCGTGATTTATTGTGATGGTGTGATGAGAGAAATGTGATGAACTGAACATCTTTCTTTGAAACGTTTTTGTTTTAATGCACCAACGTCTGGTTTTATCATGTTTTTTTCCCCTATGCAGAGTTTTTTTTTTTTTTTTTTTTTACACATATACACAATTTTATGACCGCCCCTTGTAGCTGGAGTTCTGTAGGTTGTTGCATCACCACCACCTACACATCTTGTTTTCCTCCAGGAAAATTCTGTTTTTTTTTTTTTTTTTTTAAGCTGTTCATACTGTGTTTAGAATGTAACATCTGTGTGCTTTGGGATTTAGGATGTGTTTGGACAGAACTGCAAAAGATTAGATTCCATGTGATTTGTCCTGTTATGAAAAAAAAATCAGATTTAGTTGAGATCAGACCTGGATGTGATTTAGGAGTGCTTACAGAAGTGAATTGAAGGGATTCCTTGTGGTTTATTCACACTGTTATGAAAAAACTAAAGATCTGAGTCTCATGAGCACAGAACCGGATTGAGTTCACTTCAGCCTGAGAGGTGTGCGTTAGTGAAGGGTTGGTCATGAACGATTCATTCTTTTCGTTCAAGTCTTTACCGTGGCTCAGAAGAACGAGTAGTCTCAGAGAGTGATCCGTTCATTTTCTCCGGGGCGCGCATGCTCAAAGCATCATGAAACCTCCGTTGGTTATGTACAGGAAAGCGTTACCATTAGTTACCGCTCAAGTCTTCTACGCCTGAGTTGTTCTTTCTTTTGTCACATGACTGCCATAGATGCTATGCTGTGCGGTACACAGGGAACAGAATTGAACGGTTCTTCTCATAAGTCTTCTAGGCTGAGTTGTTCGTTCTTTTGTCATGTGACTCCCATAGACGATATGCAGTGCAGGGACTCGGACCAGAAGATATGACAGTGAGCTGCTCATTCTGTTTATCATATGTCCTTAGCTGCATTATAATATTTTAATTACTGGAACTAGAGCCTAAATTTGCATATGTTGACCTGTCAGGGGTCTGTTTATTGACAATGTAACATTCCATTTTATTTCTGATAAAAAAAAAAAAAGATTCGTTCATTTTGATGGACGAGATTCAAAGAACCAGTCATTAATCGAGTGAACAGAATTGAGTCGTTAAAACGATCCGAACTTCCCGTATCTAGTGTGCGCGCGCGCGACCCCACCCCCAAGAGCGCGCAAAGCTCTTGCGTCATCGCGTTAGCCGTACGCTCTGACCCACGCACGCACGCTCCCAAGCAGTCCCGCCCCCCGATCCCGTTATTCGATATCCTTCCGCGTTAGCTGCAGTCAGTTTGTAAACAGCTCGCGCTCTAGCAGGAACCTATTCTAGAACACACAGTCACAGACTCTCCTCTCCTCAGGAATCGTTCCGACATGAAGTTCGTGTATAAAGAGGAACACCCGTTTGAGAAGAGGCGGTCTGAGGGAGAGAAGATCAGGAAGAAATACCCGGACAGAGTGCCTGTGAGTGCGTGACGTTACACCAACACTGCCTCAGGTTAGCCTAGCCTAGCCTAGCCAAAGCGAGCAGATCATGACAAAGCGAAATCATCAAGAAAACCTGATCATAACCATAAACACTAACATGTCCGATCAGAACGCGTCTGATCCGCGGCCTGTCACTGGGGCTGAGATCGGATTTCTGTACCTAGCTAGCTGATTAGCATTGTGTTCTCACTTACTGCCTCTTTAATCTCATATGACGTGTAAATACAAACGAAACACACACACACCTTAACACGGAGCTGTCTTATATTAACACCGATATGTAATAAACATATCAGCTGTTATTAGTTACTCAAGCAAAAGCTCCTGTTCAGGAGGGGAAACCCCCGCTTTGTTCCTCTTATGTGTTGAGGGGTTTATTAAAGAAACGTGTGACGCGTGTGCTTTTGTGTATTTCCTGTCCTCTCTCAGGTGATTGTTGAGAAGGCTCCCAAAGCCCGGATAGGAGACCTGGACAAGAAGAAGTACCTGGTCCCCTCCGATCTGACAGGTGAGCAGCAGCAGGAAACACAACCCTCCGTGTCGCCAGCTGTATATTTATATACAGTTCCATTCTGGTCGAGATTGTGCGCATGCGCGAAGCACCATCTGGCGGTAGCGGTTACCATAGTAATAGGACACGCCCCCTCCCCAGACACAAAGCGAGCCCTGAGGTTTTTAAAATGTTGAATAATTAATTAGCGTGTTTAATCGTGTGTGTGTGTGTGTGTGTGTGTGTGTTTTACTCCAGTGGGTCAGTTTTACTTCCTGATCCGGAAAAGGATTCACCTGAGAGCGGAGGATGCGCTTTTCTTCTTCGTCAACAATGTCATTCCTCCTACATCAGCCACCATGGGCCTGCTCTATCAAGTATTGACACACACATTAGTGTTAGGGTTAGAAATAACATGTGCAGTATTTATATGTATATGTTCATCTGTTCATTTAGGTCCATAGATATTTGGACAAGGATGCAAATTTGCACATCTTCGCTGCATTTTTGTTACAATTCAGTCACATCTTTGTCGTTTCATTTTAAATCAATTGTGTCGATATACAGAGGCAACACAACAAAATCAGTGTCACTGTCAAAATACTTATGGACCTGAATGTAGATGTATGTATGAATATAAGCTTGACTTCATTAATCTAGAATATAAACCAACATGATGTGTGTGTGTTTTCCAGGAGCATCACGAGGAAGATTTCTTCCTGTACATTGCCTACAGTGATGAGAGTGTGTACGGAGAGGGCATGTAATGCCCGGCCGCATCCCAATCTTCAGTGTTCACCTAAATAATAAATATACACCAGTCCAGCCGAGTGTGTGTCACATGCACTTTCACTTCCTGTTCTCACTTTTGCAGTGTGTATACATCATTCATTATTCTGGCCTGACTAAAAACTTCCACTTCTGTTTATATGGAACACACACTCTCACTCTGTCACTTTCTTTTGTTTGTTCTTATGATTGTGCATGTATCATGGCTAGAACTCATTTAATAATTTTTATTTAAAGCCTTGAATGTTTTCTGCTTATATTCTTTTTTGGGTGTTTTTTTTTTTTTTGCGTTTTAATATTTTTATAGCCGTGTTATTGTGGCTAATATAATGTGATGTAGATCTGAACATTCGATTTGCTTTTGCCCTTGTGGAAAAAAAGAGATGTATTTGTTTTCATGTTTTGGTATCTCTGTTTCTGAATGCTGTTGGTATAAACGCAGTGGGAAAGTGCCTGGCTCTGATCATTCTTTTGTCTCTACGATCTGATGGAGTCAGTGGACTGGTTGTTCATTAGATTGAACTCGATAACGCTGACGTTTAGCTCTTCTTATTTAACTGTGCACGCTCACATCAGCGTGCTCTCTTTCCAGGATATGTGTAAGTGAATGAGACTGTGTTGTGTGAATGCAGGATTTCCTCAGCGCTTCTGTATAACGCACATGTTTTTTGGGGCGGGGCCACATCCAAGCTCACCACACAGCTATGGACCAATTACAGCCCGAGTTGGCATGATGACGTGGAACCCGGAAGCGTTTAGTCAAGCTAGCGAACTCAGCTAATCCTAGCGATGACGTTGCAGTTATAGTCTATCATGAAAAGTTTGTTTTTCACACACTAATAAAAGTAATATTAATGGAGAAAATCTATGTCCGTAAGACGTGATGTGTGTGACTAATGCGCGCTCGTGAACTAGCAGTTAGCTAAAGAGTAGCGGCGGGGGCGTGGCATGACTACACGCCCCCCGCCGAGGGCACAATAATCATATTCGATAATGAATTAGCATGTTCGAGAATGAAGGTGTAAATATTTTTTCTTGTGCTTAAAACATTAAGATTTTTTTTTTATTATTATTAAAAAAAGATGTCACTGCTTGGACTGCGCTCTGGTGTGATGCGCGTGCCCGTGACACCGTGTGGGCGTGTCCTTCCCGGAAGTGCGTCACTCGGATTCTTTGCCGTTTGTGTTGCGGCGAGTGTGACAGATCCTGAGGGGAGCTCTGTGCGTGTGTGCGGGGTAAAGGCTCGGATCATCCAGCGCCAGTCCGCTTCAGCTCAGACACAGGCTTCCCCGGAGAGAAGGTGCGGCTCACAGGGGGGTCTCGAGCGCCGCGTGAGGGGGAACACTAACGGAACACTAATCTGCAGTCCGCGCCGCTTCACTTAATTAACCTTGTGTTTAAAACCTTTCTCGCATTTCTACTGTAATCCTGTTAATTTCGCTCTTACAGACAGGAGTGAGGAGTAGTGGCGCCTGTGGAGATTACATCACTCAGCTATGCTAAGCTAAACACCTGAGTGGGACTTGGTGACAGTTAGCAGTGAGTTAGGAGAGATACAGTCTTATTGTGGTGTAAAGTTAGTAATGTTCTGGATGTAAAACATCAGTAAAGTGGCGCAGTCCTCACTCTGAGCATTCAACTAACACCCTGCAGGATTAATGTGCTAATGAAGGCGGCTAAACGTGCAGCCATGATATAATTATCATCTTTCGTGACGTCATCAAAGAGCGACACACTGATCCGCTGAATGTGATGTATACGGAGTGTCTGTCTGTCTCTATGGTGACATCCCCTCTCTATCTCTCTCTCGCTCTCTCCTTCAGCTGGCCCGGCCGATTCCCCCCATCATGCCCGCCCTGCTGGAGAGGCCCAAGCTTTCAAATGCCATGGCACGCGCTCTACACAAACACATCATGAGGGAGCGAGAGAGGAAAAGGCAGGGTGAGCATAACACACACACACACACACACACACACACACACACTCAAAATTATTGGTTACACGGTAACAAGACAAGGCTCTCAGTGACAGTGATGAGTAAAACTAGGAGTGTGTGAGGATGACAGTCAGAGTGTCTGTATGTGTGTGTGTTTCTGTGTATAGAGGAGGAAGAGGTGGATAAAATGATGGAGCAGAAGATGAAGGAGGAGGAGGAGAGGAAGAGGAAGAAGGAGATGGAGGAGAGGATGTCCCTAGAGGAAACCAAAGAGCAGGTGAGTGACACCAACCACGCCCATCCCACCTCATCCACACCCACTCCCCCCACTCCTCCTCCACAAACATTAATTACTGCCCTCTCTCTCTCTCTCTCTCTCTCTCTCTCTCTCTCTCTCTCGCTGTTAGATTATGAAGATGGGGGAGAAGCTCCAGGGTCTGCAGGAGGAGAAACACCAGCTATTTCTGCAACTGAAAAAGGTTCTGCATGAGGAGGAGAAGCGCCGGAGGAAGGAGCAGAGGTATAGAGACGCACACACGCACACAGAAACACACCTGTACATAAGTACAGATTAATGCCGGACTGATCCAGTCTGGAGACACACAGAAATGTGTTATAAGTGTGTTAAACAGGTACAGTGTGTACAGCTGCATCACACTCTTACGCTTGCACCCCTAGTCTAGTAACGTTTTTTGAGTCGTTTAATTCATTTGGTCTTTTGATCGGGAATAAAATAAAATGTTACATTTCAGACCCCATCTCGTCTACATATACAAATTTTTGCTATAGTTCCAGTAATAAAAATATTACAATGCAGTTAAGGACATATTATGATAAAAAAAAGAGTGAGCAGCTCACCATCATATCTTCTGGTCCGAATTGTTCGTTCTTTTGTCACGTGACTCTCGTAGATGTTATTCAGTGCATTACACAGGAAACAGAATTGAGCGCTTCTTCTCATGAGTCTTCTAGTGCTAGTCGTTTGTTCTTTTGTATCCATTGCCCTGCATAGCGTCTATGGGAATCCTGCGACAAAAGCTCAACCAATTCGGACTAGAAGACTCAAAGGTAACGATACATAACCTACGGAGGTTTTGCGATGAGTTGCGCATGCGCAGCCAGTAGAAAATAAACGAATCACTCTCCGAGACTACTCGCTCTTCTGAGTCACGTTAAAGACTCGTTCAACAAGAACCAATTGTTCATGAACGACACATCACTACTACAGTCATCAGCCTGCCTCGTCCTGGTGCTGAGCTCAGAAAACTCTGCTCTATCTAAGCTGTAAATTGTCTAGACAGCCGTCTGAACTAACATGTTAAACATTTCAGGGTTAATGCAGTGCCTGTGTGTCATTTGCCAGAGGTTTTATTAGACTCTAGAGAATTTAAATGTTTGACACGTTAGTTCAGATGTCTGTATAGACGGATCGGCTCTCATGCCTGTTAGCAGCAGTGTTTATCAAAAAACACTGACTGTCTCTGTGTGGGCCGAAAGCTAATGTGATTTGGACAGGACCAGAACCTGTGATCCGCAGGAGCCGCGGGAGCCGCGTGAAGTGTGTGTGTGTGTGTGTGTGTGTGTGTGTGTGTGTGTGTGTGTGTGTGTGTGTGTGTGTTATCGCACGCTTAGGTTTATATGAAGACCATTGTTCACTTGAGCTGGCTGGGTGACCACACATCACTGATCACCTTCACGTACACATTCACCACAGGCAGAGCAGTTCAATTAATCATTATGCTTAATAATATTTGTGTGTGTGTGTCCGTTTGCAGTGACATGACGACATTGACGACAGCTACATATCAGCCTAACATGGCCGTCCACTCAGGGCAACACCTGCTCAGCATGCAGCGTGAGTCTAATACACGGGCGAACACACACACACAGACACAAACACATCCATATACACACACACGCATACAGTTAAACCTTGAGTTGTGAGCATAACTTGTTCCGGAAGCACTCGTATATCAAAGTGAATTTCCCCCATAAGAAATACTGGAAACCCTGACATTTCGTTTCAGAACCAAATTAACAAAACTATCAACAAACAAACATCCTGCACTTGACCTTTGAAAAGAATCGTGGCTGTAGTGATCGAGACCAGAGGAGAGGTGGAGAGGAGGAGAGGTGGGGTTTATTGTGTAGGACGACGTCTCTTTCTTTTTATGTGGCTGCGCTCACTGTTTAGAGGGTCAGAGGTCGCTCAGTGGTTAAGGAATTGGACTACAGTTTGGAAGGTCCCAAATCCCACAACCACCAAGTTGTCCCTGTTGGGCCCTTGAGGGAGGCCCTTAACCCTCAACTGCTCTGATGTATAATGAGATAAAATGTGAGTCGCTCTGGATAAGGGCGTCTGCCAAATGCTGTAATGTAAAGATTATTAATCTGACTTGTCAATCAGGGCACACGATTTAGTATTCAGTGCGCACATTTTTATTTATTTTGTGCCTCTGGGGGGCTCCGTAAACAAGGACCCTCTCTAATGTCACTTGCTTTTGCCTCCTTTTGAGGATTTAGTGGAAATTAAACTTTTTTTTTTCCTTCAAGAGGACCATTACTAAAGAACTGTCACTACACTGTGGACACACATGTGGTCACAAGATTATAGTAAACATGTTGACTATACGGGAGACGATTACCCTCGCAGACCTCGAAGTTACTCGCAATCCAAGAATTTATTGTATGTACAATATACATACACATTCATGCACTTATTTGTTTTTTTTTACTCTGAATTTTATTTATCTTATCTCTTGGTATTCTCCCTCTCTCTCTCTGTCTCTCTCTCTCTGTCTCTCCCTCTCTCTCTCTCCCTCTCTGTCTCTCACTCTCTGTCTCTCACTCTCTGTCTCTCCCTCTCTCTCTCTGTCTCTCCTCTCTCTCTCTCTCTCCCCCTCTCTGTCTCTCTCTCTCTGTCTCTCACTCTCTCATTCTCTCTCTTCCTCTCTCTCTCTCTCTCTGTCTCTCTCTTTGTCTCTCCCCCTCTTTCTCTCTCTCTCTCTCACCCCCTCTTTCACTCTCCCTCTCTCTCTCTGTCTCTCCCCTTCTTTCACTCTCCCTCTCTCACTCTCTCTCACTCTCTCTCACTCTCTCTCACTCTCTCTCACTCTCTCTCACTCTCTCTTTGTCTCTCTCTCTCTCTCTGTAGCAGGATCAGTCTCTCACGCCCGCTCTGCAGTTCTGTTAGGAGAACGCAGCAAGCAGCTTTTCCAGCCTCCTGTTATTTCTGTGAGTAACACACACACACACACACACACACACACACACACACACACACATTCTCTTTTTCTTTTTAACATCTCCACCACCCCCGACACCCCTCCTCCCCACAGGGTCGTCCGTTCCCGTCTCAGGCCGGTTTCGGTGCAGTTGTTTCTGAGCATGCTCAGTTCGGAGTTCAGACAGGCCACGGGTCGTTCGGGGTTACTCAGCCCCAACATGCCACCGCCTTTAATCCCGGCCAATCCGCACCTGCCACCTACAGCAGCCCCGCCCACATCAGAGGTGTGGTTACCATAGTAATGTCAGTGTGATTGGGTTAGGGCTGATCTTCTCAGAAATACTCACAGTGTGGGACTGGATAGAGTCAGTGTGTGTCATAACTCTGTGTGTGTGTGTTTGTAGGCGCATCAGCATTCCAGGCCATGCAGTATTTGCCTCATCAGCAACCGGGCTACACCGTGCACACACACTTCACCTCCCAACCAGGTGTGTGTGTGAGAGAGAGAGGGAGGAAGAGGATGATGGAAAAGATATGGGTAGAATGTGTTGGTGTGCTGTCATTCTTTAAGTGTGTGTGTGTGTGTGTGTAGGTTTTCTCCCCAGTGCCGGGATCCCCCTACAGAAGCAGTTGGAACACGCCAACCAGCAGTCGGGTTTCACTGACTCTGTGAGTGTACACACTGTTACACACACCTGTCTGTGCTGCAGCTCGGTAATTATTAAAGAAACTCATTGTGTGTGTGTGTGTGTGTGTGTGTGTGTGTGTGTGTGTGTAGAGTGCGTTGAGGCCCATGCACCCTCAGGCTCTCCACCCCAGTGCTGCAGGTTTGCTGCCCACTCCCTCCATTGCTGTTCAGATCCCTCACACCAAGGTAAGACACACACACACACACGCAGACAGTTGTGTGTGTATGTGCCCAGTCATGTCATGCTTCACCCTGTGCCCTTGTGCGTGTTTTCATGCAGACTGGGTTGCCCTACGCCCCCCCGCCTAGACCAGCATCACCCGGATCCTTCACACAGCACGCGGTCAGCACACACACACACACACACACAGGCTTTTGTTATTATCATGACGTTGATGTGACGGCAATGTAGTTGTACATGTGTGTTTAATTAAATATAATTAATACAGATACATACAACTGATTTGTAGCACTGACAGGTTCTGTCAACTCTCTGTACTGTAACCCTCTTTGTCTCAGTCTCTCTTTGTCTCTGTCTCTTTCTGTCTCTGTCTCGTTCCAGGCTTCGTTTCAGAGCTCGTCTCAGCCGCCACGCCACGCCTACCTCTCTCACAGCCAATCAGCACAGAGGTTCTATCACCACGGCAAATAATCAGCCAGTCAGGTGCTGGGTGTAGAGGACAGGGATTTGGGGGGACCGACCCCGAGCAATCCCACCAGCCACACACACACACACACACACACACACACACACACACACACACACACACACACACACACAAATTAATGTTTTTAATACCATGAATGTATACAATTTAATTTTATTATCGGCGCAGTGACTGACTCGGATGGAGGAGGGGTGAGGCGGGGGATGGAGGAGGTGGCGCGACACAGGGGTCAGACAGCGGGGGGTACGTGAGACAGTCGCACAGTGACACTTTGTGTAAATAATTAGCGTATATATTAGAATGCAGGACCTGTCTCACAGGGCGATGTTCAGACTCACTTCCTGTTAGTCCGAGTAACAACTTTGTGTGATGTCACACCTTTGATGTCATTATTAGGATCACATGACCGTGGTCTAAAGAGTATTTAAGGGGGAAAAGTGACTGTGTCCTCTGATGGACGGGCGTACGACACACACAGACAGACACACACATGGACAGGGGTACGACATAACCCTCTCTGTTGAGAAACTGCTTGTTCTCAGGAGGGACAGATGATCAGATCCCCCTTTTTGTTTAAAATGTGTTCATTCTAGAGAGCGGATGTTGAGGAACGGTTTGGTCTGTGAGTCCATGTGAGGTTTCTCAGTTTATGAGTGCGCTGTTCCTGTGCGAGAGCGTTACAGAGACCGGCAGTGTGTCATAGTCTCGACTCAGTCTTCAGGAATGCTTTGTTCTGGTGTGTGGTCTGTAGGATGTGTGTGTACACGTTAGATCATTGGTTTGCTCTCACTTGAGGGATGGAGGGTACACCCCTGCGCCGGCGATCTTTTCACTCAACAGCGAGACGAAGGAGCCGGTTTCTGAGAAGGTGGAACAAACCGTCCCTCCATCGTCCACATCGTCCATGCTCGTATCTCCGCGTGTGTGAATGTGGACCAAACCATCTCCAAAAACACTACATGTGATTTATACACAACATCAGCTGTATGACATCACTCTGTGACATCATACGGAGGTTGCACTGCACAGAGCGATGTGCTCGCCGCCGCAGAATGTTAAGCACTTCCTGTCTGACTCCGTGCCACGTAAGACAGTCGTATTAACGCATCATTTAATCTCCACGCTTTTTTAATGCGCTCTTAAACCTTTCCCGCTTAACTTTGTTTAGTTTAAACTGCTATGAGTAAACTCGCTCTCAGGGCTTGTTGTGTAAATACTCACACGTGCGCGCGCGCACACACACACACACACACACACACACACACACACACATGCACAGGCACAAACAGCCATGCTGATCTGGGGAAAGAGTTATTTTTAATAATTGAAAAAAAGACATTAATTTTGAATGTGATGTAAATAGTTTTACCAAAATTGCACTAAAACTGCTCTGAAAATAA
This sequence comes from Clarias macrocephalus, assembly GCA_011419295.1. Taxonomy (NCBI): domain Eukaryota; kingdom Metazoa; phylum Chordata; class Actinopteri; order Siluriformes; family Clariidae; genus Clarias; species Clarias macrocephalus. The sequence continues at coordinate 51,230 of JAAGKR010003898.1, read as the reverse complement.
ATAATTATTAAGAAGCCATGTTGTTCCACCTGCGTATCTCATTTACATTACGGTCGATATCGCTTTTATATGAACTACGGTGCCCCGAGTGGCGTTCTCAGGTAGTGCTCTAGGTTCAAGTGTTCCTTTTCAGGACATCAGGGGGTGCCGTGTTACTAAGTTATCTGCTGGCTTGGCAGGGCTGAAGGACCAGCTGGATTTCACCCTAGTGTGAACACCAGGTGGCGCTGAGTGCATGATGGTTCAAGCTGAGGTCGCTGTGCTGCTGCACCACAGGTGTCTCTGGGGATCCTGGAAGACCCTGGTGTCTCCTCTCAGTCTCACCTGCCCCATGGACGGGGTAGGTTTTGTCCAGATGGCGAGTTCTACCCCTGCTAATGGCACACAGTCAGCCATGCTTGCTGACTCTGGTCTGCAGATCTCCTGTTTGAGATCATCATCCCAACCAACTCTGCAGGTTCTTGAGCTGAGACAACCTTGAAAACTTTCAGCGCTCCATCAGAGGACACTTTCGGGGCTTCCCTGAGAATCACTTTCACTTTCATCTCTGTTTATTTTCAGCCTTCATTAATCCTGGGGGCTGGGATCCAAACGACACCTGTAGCTCCGCCCACTGACCCACCCCACACACTATTCCTCGTTATTCTCTTCCCAAATTGTTCTTCTTTTTTTTTTTTTTGCATCTCATCCAAAGAGAAGTGGAACTGGAGAAACCAGCACACACGCACACACGCATGCGCACACACACTCAATAGGGTGTTTTTGTGTGTTGGATTAAAGATAAATGCACAGTATACACTGTGTTTTAAAGGGAAGGAGATTAGGAAAGTGTGTGTTTACGTGTGTGTGTGTGTGCGTGTGTGTGTGTGTGTGTGTGTGAGTGAGGGACAACACAACCTTAACCGTTGATTCATCTCCGGTCCGCCCACTTACACCCTTCCTACCCATAATGCTCTTTGTCTCCGACTCCTACACAAACGGACAGAGTAGTGTGTGTGACATTTTTTGGTGTGTGAGTGTGTGTGAGAACAAAGTTAACTGTTGATTCACCTCCTGCCCGCCTACATATACTCTATATTTACTGGTCTGTCTGTCGGTCTGTCTCTCTGTCTCTTTCTGTCTGTCTCTTTGTCTTTGTTTCTGTCTCTCTACATGTGCCTGACTGACTGTCTTTCTGTCTGTCTGTCTGACTTGTGTGTAATATTCAAAATAGAAGAGTACACTTGATCCTGAGGTAACTGGTCAGTCAGATCGCAGCTGTGTGTGTTTTGCGTCTAAGAGAAAGAGAATCAGTTACTCAAACGAGGACAGATGATGATGATGAAGGTCACATGACCTGAGAGCTGAGCAGTAGGATCAGAACTGATGTCCCTGTAGCTGAGAAGGTAAGTGAGAGCTGAAGATCAGAGAGACGGTGATAGGATGGCCTTTATCTGCTTCTGCATTTTGTTTATTCATATATACAGTATATATATATATATATATATGTGTGTGTGTGTGTGCGCGTGTGTGCGCGTGTGTGTGAGAGAGAGAGAGATTGTTCTGCCATTTTGAAAGCTGCAGGCGGAAGTTGACTTAGCAGTTTTTTTTTTGGCCGTGGAGGCAGAGAGAGAGCGAAAGAGTGAGCGGGCGAGCAAGAGAGAGAGAGGAGGAAGCGCTCGGATGATGAATCAGGGGAACATGTCTGTCCCTGAAATGAAAGAAATTGGGGATTGAAATTGACAGCGATGTGGGATGGGGTGACTTTATTTCAGTGTGTTTGATTAATTTGGAGCAGATGAGATGACAGATATGTGAAAATGAAAGCTGTTATGGTGTGTTTGTGTGTGTGAGAATGAATGAACAGAACGACCTGTTGCATCGGGGGGAATCACCTTTTGTCATAAAGGTTTGTTTTCTTTCTTGTTTTCGTCTCCGATTTAATACGGTCGATGTGTTTTGGCGTGTGTGTGCCGGAGGCCGAGTCGGCTGCTCGAGTATGTGTGCCGAGGCTTTCACACAGCAGTTCCTCATCATATGGGATGTCTAATCGATCCCGGACTCGTTTAAAATTTTTAAAAATGTTTTTTAACGTACATGTACGGATATGGCGTGTCCCGGATTGCGTCCGCGTGTCCGATTGGTCGTCCTCAATGCCGTTTTATGACGTTTTCGCTCCTTATTTGATGATTTTCGGACCTTATACCCATGCGCCGCCATCGTGCCCTTAAAAACCCAAAAACCCGTCGAATTTCTGCGTGATTCGGGGAATATGGATACGGCGATTCCATCGACTTCGGATTTCGGAGATTTTGATGTGTTTTATGATGAAGCTGAGGGCAGGTGGGTGAATTCATCTTACTGCACTGACCTGTGGCTCAGAGAGTGTCTTATTATTATTATTGTTGTTGTTGTTGTTATTGTTCATTTACATTTATACATTTTTTTTTATTTGTACCTTTTTGAATAACCCCATGATTTTAGCCGTGTGTGTGTGTGTGTGTGTGTGTGTGTGTGTGTGTGTGTGTGTGTGTGTGTGTGTGTCTGTGGGAAGCTGCAGTGTGTGCTCGGAAATGTAAATTGTAAACTGTAACAGTCGAAAGTTTATTACATTAGGACAATAAATAATGACGATATTTAATTTTGTTCATGGAGTAAATCCTTCACTGTTCATCTAATCAAATTTTATTCTCTTTATTTTATAAATCCTCACACACACCCACGCACACACACATGGTCTCATTTAGTTCCCTCAGAAACTGAATGTGTTCTAGTTTTCTATAACTTCCAAAAATTTTCTAGCTTAAAATTTAGAATATAAAAGTGTTTTGTTTTTTTTATTTTTTCATCTATTTATTTTGTATATTTTATATATTTATGAGCCATTTTATTAAAAACTGATTAAGAGTGAAGGAAATGTCCACATATAGCACAACTTCTGCTTCATATTTTTTTGGATTAGATTTTTTATTACGAAGGCATGTCTGATCTTCATTAATCACTTAATTGTTTTTCGGTTTAAGAAACATAATCCGATTTTCATATAATTTAATAATCAGCTTTTAATAAGTATCTGAGGTTTAAAATGCTAAACTCATATGGAACTGTCTGAAAGTAAGTTGAGGTGTGTGAGGCTTAGTTGTATTATACAGTGCTGTGTTTTATATACACACAGTTATGGTGAGCAATTACTCAATACAAAATACATTTTAATGATTTTCATAAAATTAATATAATTATTATAATGATAATGTAATATTTAAAGTTATATAAACCACTGGTTTGTGAACAGTTAAAGATGTGTGGGGTGTGTGTGTGTGTGTGTGTGTGTGAGTAAATGTAAAATGTAATTCTTTACATATTTATTGTTGAAGTGAGACTATTTTTCTATGTGTGTAAAATTCAAAGTGAAACACACCTGCGAGTGGAGGTGAAATGTATAATAATAATAATAATAATAATAATAATAATCTGAAACTCACAACATGATATTATTGAGCAAAAAAAAATTATCTCACAGATGAGATCTGTTTCTATCATGAGAGAGAAAATGGAAAAAGATGAGGTAAGTTATGGCGGGAAAAAAGCAGGGTGTGGTCCGTTTTCCTTAATTTTAAACAAAACGCGTAATTATAGACTTCATCTTCAAGATATTTTACTTTAACTGAAATTAGATCATCCAGTAAAAAGCAGATGATAAATAACTACACATTTAACACGCTCTATTTATCACACACACACACTCACGCACAGATGGTAATGTGTGTAAAAGTAAGTTTAATTCTGTTTATTTTATTTATTTATTTTATGTATGTTAAATATAAACATTCACGTTTCAGACGTTTCACCGGGACACGTTTAAAAACAACATTTTATGGTTTAAAACATAACTAAACTAAATCCTAATAAACTCATAGGATGGTTTGCTGAACCATTTTACATTCAATACATATTTTTAACATATATGTGTACACGTTATTAAAGCTAACCGGCTAATTTTCAGCTGAAATGGAGGAAAATTAGCGTGAATGACCAGCACACTGGGTCTCCACCTGCCTCAGGATTAACCTACACTGTAAACACTAAACTAATTAATTACCTTTGTGGTATTTTTAAAATTATTATTAAAATGTAATGCCTAACTTAAGTGTTAGCTTAAAAACCGTTACCTCGCGTTCGGAACGGCTCGGACATCGTGACGTCACCGTGGGGGAACCAGGGGAGGAACACGAGCCCTGAGGAAATGTTTCACTAAAACACTCTTCACTCATTTATTTTGCCTCGGGAAATTGATTAACACTTTTTACACTTTATTTGTTTTATTCCCCTCCGGTGAGGTAAATCTCACCTTTATAGGGGCGATATGAAGTGAGCAGCTGTTTGGGGTGAGAGGGATATTGTGTGTGTGTGTGTGTGTGTGTGTGTGTGTGTGTGTAATATGAGGCAGAGTGCGGGTTTACACCGCGTTTTCACTCTGAATGGAGCAGAGAGTGATGAGCGATAGAGAGAGGCCGATGTGAGGCGGCGTGTGACGGTGTGTGTGTGTGCGGGGAGTCAGCTGGCGGCGCCCGGTTTCACTCTCAACACCAGGCGCACTGACTCACGCGGCAACATGGCGGCGGCGCGCGCGCTGTTTACTCAGCTGGGCTTTTTATTGGTCAGCTCGCGCGCGTCTCCGCAGCGCGGTGACCGTTAAACCGCACGAGCGCAACGTATTCAAATTAACTGGCGCCAACCGGCACTCTCGCGCGCCGCACCTGATTGGCCGAGCAGGATCCGAGCGCGGGATAACACGCACACACACACACACACACAGATACACTCACGCGCTATTTATACATCAGCTCTTCTCTCGTACACACGGCGCGTGTGTGTGTGTTGATGTTGGAAACATGACCAGAGACAGTTGAGAAGTTGTCACCTTAACCTTAATTAATTTATTCATTTATTTAAATATTCATCTACCAGTGGGAGTCTTCAGATATATTATATTACATTGCATTTTTTTAAACCAAAGTCTAACTTTAATTCTCATATAGATATATAGATAGATTTATTAATTCTGAAGAAAATTCCAGATATCCAGCTGCAGTAGAGACAGTAACACACAGACAGATGTGTAGATGTGATTACACACTTTATATTTTACATACAGTCAGTATACACAGGATAATGTGAGAACTGAACAGAATTTGCTAAGATAAAAAAAAAATTATATAAATTTTATCTAAGTTTATATAACAAGTAAAATTAAGTTAATTGCAGTGCAGCATTAATGTGCAATTTTATGTGTGGCAAAGTGACACAGTTCAAATAATATTAATTGTGTAAATAACTTAGAGAGATAGGCAGCTGATTGATTGTGGCTGCTTTAGGTTGCCAGATTGTCTACAGTTCATCATATTGGACAGCTTTCTCTAGGTTTATACATGAGTAACTATCTATAATACAGTTTCCTTTTGGGATTAATAAAGTTCTCTCTCTCTCTCTCTCTCATTCATCGTCTATACTGCTTTATCCTGTGCACAGGGTTGCGGGGGCCTAGAGCCAATCCCAGGAGACTTAGGGCATGGGGTGGCGTCCACCCTGGATGAAGTGCAAATCTATCGCAAAGCATACTCACATACACACACTCACTCAAACACTACAGGCAATTTGGGAACACCTAATATGCATGTCAGCCTAATGTGCATGTCTTTGTATACATTGAACCCTGACCCTGGAGGTGCAAGGCAACAGTCCTAACCGTTACGCCATCGTGCCGCCTATATATACAGTGGAATCTTGGATTGCGAGTAACTCGGTGTGAGAGTTTCAAGACGAGCAAAATTTTGGTAATAAATCTTAATAAACAAGCAAGGTCTTGATAGACGAGTAGTACGCATGCACTGTGTCTGCTGAGGGTCACGTCATCATAACTAAGCAAAAGGTTCTTTTCTCGTGCACGCTGCGGAATTGTTTGTAATCATCTACAGCCTCATTGCGTGTACATCACTCCTATATTCAACATCTGTCCCCACGTGTACTATTTACTAGAACATTGTGACACCGTGTATGCGTGTGTAAAGCAAAAGCAAGTGTCATTAGAGAGGTTTCTTGTTAAAGAAGTTTCCTGACAGAGCAATGTTTCCATTAGTGAGTTTGTGTGTCTGTGTTTGTGTGCGCACGCACGTCTGTGTGTGTGTGTGTTTCTGTGTGCACGCGCGTTTGTCTGTGTGAAAGTCATCCTACACAGTAGCCCCTCCCCCTCATTTCTTACTTGAGAGGAGAGAAGGGGCTACCGTGTAAGATGAGAGGACGGAGGGATGGAGGAAGAGAGGGAGTCGTTCTATACAGTAGCCCCCTCCCTCCTCACGTCTTACTTCTGCTTCACACACACAGTCATGTGCGTGCGCACACAAACACACACAAACACTTCTGTGTCAGGATTCTTTTCAAAGGTAAATTGCAGGTTAATTTGTTTTATTTTTACTTCATATTTTGTATTAATTATTTTATATGAATATTTTTTGTTTAATGAATCGTCAGAGTTTTCATTATTTTTTATGGGGGAAATTAATTTCGATATACGAGTGTTTTGATATACAAGCATGCTTCCAGAACAAATCCAAGGTTTAACTGTGTATATATTAGGGCTGACCGATTCTTGACAAAATGTGAATCGCGATTTGAAAAGCTTATGATTGGCTGGAATTCAGAGAGTGTTGTGATATTGATCACGTGCAAGAAATACATTGTGAGCACAACACGCAAGTGTGAGTTTGATGGAGTAAGTGAGCGTTTAATCGAACAAAAGTAAAATCAGTTTTTGGCATGAAAATAACAGAGCACTACCCCAACTCCTAATTAGCTTGTTTAGCTCCACCTCCTTGTTACACATCATGTGAGTGACAGCAGATCAATGAGGAAAAGAGGTGAGAAGTGAACTAAATCATTTGCTAATCTCTGGCCTGAGTAGTAGTTTAATAGTGTCTTGTGGTACACTGTTTGAATGAAACCAGTGACCTTGACTGATACAGCAATCCGGGATTGACGTCAAGTAAATAAGTGAACTCGTGACTGCAGCGTGATCTGAATACAGGGAAACACATGCAAGTGAATCGCGTCATTCAGGAATGAGATCACACGTGTGTATGAATCAAGATCGTGATTTTTTTTTATTCATCATTCAGCTCTAATAATATAGTTTTTTTTCTTTACATGTAAAGTGTAGGTTTTTTTTTTTTTTGAGGATTTTTCCCCGATTTTTTCCCTAATTTAGTCGTGTCCAATTCCTCCCCGTCACTGAAGACGTGTTTCCTCCGAAGCACGTGACGCCAGCCGACTGCATCTTTTCGAACTGCTCGCTCACGCACCGTTGAGGGCGGAGTAACACACTCGGAGGACGGCGCTATCCGCTCCCTCCGTTGCGCGAGCTCACAGACGCCCCTGATTGGCTGTAGAGCCGTGATTAATGTGGGAGCACTAAGTATCTCTCACCCCTCCCCTCTGAGAGAGTTCGGCCAATCAGCTCTCTCTAGACCTCCGGCTGCGAGAGGTTACAGCATCACCCGGGATTCGAACTAGCGATCTCTGGATGAGAGGGCGAGCACTGCACCACTGCGCCACTCTGAGGCGTGTTGGTTTAATAATTATATAACTAACTAGAGTAAGTACCATCATGACGGTTAAAGAGTTTGTAGAAAGAGTTAAAAGTTAAAGCTAAAAATAATCTGATGAGCTTTAATGTAATCAGTGATATTATTATTATTTCAGGTTGAAGCCCACGTACATGTCTGTCTGTCCTTCTGTACGGCAGAACTCTAATTTTAAGAAATTAAAATTTAATATTTTAAGGTTGAGTATCTTATGCCTTGTTTACTCTAAGTTGTATTTCTTTCATAGTCCACTTTCCTATTTTTGGAGTAAGCCATGCTGTTTTGCGGTTTCGTTTCTGTTTCTTGAGTTTTTGGCAGCTTGTAGATTTTCATTGCATTCCGGTCGTTTCTGTGCCACATACTCCATCTATACACAGTAAACTATCGCAATGATTGGCTCTGTTGAATGACGCATATAGCCACACCCACCTCGAGGGGAAATAGCTTTATACTTGTCCAAAAGAGATGTACAAGTACAATATACAGTACAGTACAGCACTACATTATAGCATTATATAACATTATTAGTTGATAATGCTGAAGTGAACAGTCTCAGCCCAGACAAACTGATTAAGTCACTTAAGACTTAAAACACAACTTAACTGTAGAGAAATCACATTTTGTGCTACAGGTAGATCATAACCCTTGACTATAACAACACCTCATTAGAACTTGTTGAGAAAACCAAGTAAACTGTTGAGTGTTTTTATCCAGATACCCCTCATCTCTACTGTTACAGCGTGTTTGATTACAGCTCGGTCTTATCTGCACCAATATGGCGGACACACTGACGTCTGCTCGAGCAATGCAGCATCAACGTATTAATGTCTGCGCTCTCCATCAACGCTCCGATCGACACTTCGATTGATGTGATTGACACTTTCAGATCAGACACTTTCCCTCACCACGCAGCTCATTCTGTAAATAAATCACTGGTTCTGCGAGCCATAACAACAAAAACAACAACACTGACAAGATTGAGCGTTTAGATTTAAAGGAAACACAATTAATTGGCCTGTTTGAACAGTGACAGAACATCGTCTGTAGGTTTCCGTGCTGAGGGGTCCGGACACTCGGGTTGGAGGAAAACTCTCTTCCCTTTAGCTGGTCTGGGGTGATTGCGATACAGCGCCACCACATCAGAGTAATGATGCAAAAATCACAAAATCAACCTAAATGCAACTCCATTAAACCATAACGTTTCCCATGAACCACCCACCAGAGTTAAAACTAAATCAACACATACCTGTGCAGGTGTTTATACTAAACAACCCCCCGCCTCTTGCCATGGACATAATCGCTATCAAATAATCTTTAACAATACAATTTTATATCTTTATTATGACTGAATATTATATTGTTAATATAATGAGCCCTAGTCACGTGACAGCCTTAATGATCATTATTGGCATATATAATGTGTTTTTTTGACACATTTCTTTTGATCTGATCTCTCTGAACTAAAGTTAAATATAAATAAGTGTGACTTATAAACAGTCAGTATGTCTTTGTGCAATAGTTTTCATATAAAACATACATACACATTTTAAATTATTCATTTCATAATAAAATCCATTTAATGTAATTTTTCAAAATCTTGTTATAGTGTATATAATATATTTAATTCTATTTTATTTGTTTAGCGCTTTTAACAATTGTCATTGTCGCAAAGCAGCTTTACACAGTCAAATAAAATTGTGGAAATTTGTATGAGATGTGAGTGTGTGTGAATCTGAATGATCAGATGGTCCCTGATGAACGAGCCGAGGGCGACGGTGCTGAGGGAAAAACTCAATGAGATGGTAATAGGAAGAAACTTTGAGAGGAACCGGACTCGACAGAGAACCCATCCTCATCTGGGTGATAATGGAGAGCAGGGATTGATCTGCACTCATACTGTGTGTTAGAAGGCTGGAAGTTCAGTATAACAGGAGATTATAATATAACAGGAATATAATATTTGATCATAATAAAGATATAAAATTAGAAATGTAATATTGGATAGAAATTAAGTTGGGGGGCAGTCCATGGAGGTGGGGATGCTTTTAAGCATTTTTAACAATTGTTCAATTCAATAAAATTCAATTCATCGTATCAGGTCAGGTTGTGCTGATAAAAAACAACATGTCACTCGCTACCTCACCATCCTGACCGGCATCTCAGTATCCTATTAAACACAGTAATGCAAAAAAGGGTCTAAAATTCTCTGGATTTTAGGGCTACACAGCGTGATAGTCTTTGTATTTCAGTATCATTTGTTGATCAGAGATGATTAAAATTTTGCATGAGTGGAACGCAGAACGCAATTTTCACATTAAAATTTTTTGCTGCACACAGTAAAAGTAAATGTATAATAAAAGGGGAAGTTTGTCTCTCATGAGTGTGTAGCAAGCACTGCTGTGCACGGCCTTCCAGTGTTGTTTTTGTTTTATTAAAGGTGATAAAAAAACTAGAAGCCAATTTTATATATAAAGCTAATTAAATACAGTGGAATTTCCCCCATAAGAAATAACGAGAACTCGGATTATTCGTTCCACAACCCAAAAATATAAGTACATAAAAATAATGAATACAAAATATTAAGTAAAAATAAAACAAATTAACCTAAACTTTACCTTTGAAAAAAGTAAAAATGAATCCCGACAGATAAATGTTTCCGTTGGTGTGTGTGTGTGTGTGCGTGAGAGCGCTGTTTATGTGTGTGTAGCTAAAATGAGATGAGAGGAGGAATGACTCCCTCCCTCCCTCCACTCGTCTTACAGAGTGGCCCTCTCTCCTGTATACTGTAAATACTGTGTACTGTGTATATACACTAATATATAATTATTATAATTTCTAAATTATACATTACGATTGAAACAGTTGGTCAGTACTCGAGTAGTCTTTTCACTGAATACTTTTTTATACTCACTTGAGTAATATTTTGGATGATTACTTTTTACTTCTACTTTGAGTAATATTATCTTGAAGTACAGCTACTCTTACGTGAGTAAATTTTTTGGTTTCTTTACCCACCTCGGCTTGATCGTTTATCAAGCCAAATTTATTTATAAAAATTTTGCTTGTCTTGTGGAACGCTCGCAAACTGGTCTACTCGCAATCTGAGGTTCCACTGTAACTCATATGGGCTTTGCATTACCTTTTCTAGCAGATTAATTTAGCAACTTTATTAGCTATATAAACTGACCAGAGTCACAAAAGACCTTGGCTAGTTCCTTTTAAGATTTACTGTTATTCTGTCTAACGTCACTTATTTAACAAGAGGTCGTGTGTGACAGAATAAGAGTCAGGGATTTTCTTCTACATGAGTGTATTAAACATTAAACAGGAAGCGATTTCGGGTCAGAGCTAAAGGTGTGAGTGGAGAACTGAGGAAAAAAAGTCAGACCACACGTGCCACAGGATTGGTTTGAGGAGATTCCAGATCATTCCAGAAGAGTCTGATTCTTTTAGACAAACATTTAGATTTATAACCTGACAGTGTTGTACTGAATTTATATCAGCTTTAGAACATTTCACTTTATTCACTTTATTCACTTTGTTGATATCTTGTTGACTCTGTGTGTGTGTAAAGGCATCTCGCTACTGTAAAGGCAAGGAAGGAAAGCTAAACTAAACATGAATCAGGTGTAATAACAGGCTTGAAACCCACAGTACATGTGAAGCCGATGCAGCTCTTCTCGATGTGAATAAATCAGCTTTCGGTTTTCTTTTGAACAATAATTTCCTCTGAGTGTGAAACCTCAAGCAGCGCGGCCCTGTGTGTTTATGGCGGCGCTCAGAGGAACAACTGTTTCTAATATCACCAGACGTGGTGTTAGTTTTATTAAAGACTAGGATCAGCTGTATGATCAGCTCTTTGCTCTCTTCATTTAGAAGGAAAGCAGAGGGATTAGGTTTTTAAATAAGCAGTACTGGGGAGTTCATTAACAGTATTTAAATTATTTAATTTATAAACCTAAATGTATTTTATTGGGATTTTATGTGACAGACCAACACAAAGTGGCACGTAATTGTGAAGTGGAAGGAAAAATAATAAATGGTTTTCAAAATTTGTTACAAATAAAAATCTGAAAAGTCTGGTGTGCATTTGTATTCAGCCCCCTTCACTCTGAGACCCCTAACTAAAATTCAGTGGAACCAATTGCCTTCAGAAGTCACCTAATTAGTTCTTAGAGTCCAGCTGTGTGTAATTTAATCTCAGTATAAATACAGCTGTTCTGTGAAGCCCTCAGAAGTTTGTTAGAGAACATTAGTGAACAAACAGCATCATGAAGCTCAAGGAACACACCAGACAGGTCAGGTATAACGTTATGAAGAAGTTTAAAGCAGGCTTAGGTTATAAAAAAAATATCTCAAGCTTTGAACATCTCACGGAGCGCTGTTCAATCCAACATCTGAAACAAAGAGATAGAACGGCACAACTGCAAACATACCAAGACATGGACGTCCATCTAAACTGACACGCCGGACATGAAGATCATGATGCTTTTCTTCAGCAGGGACAGGGAAGCTGGTCATTATCGATGGGAAAGGTGGTTGGAGCCAAATACAGGCAATCTTAGAAGAAAACCTTTTAAATTCTGCAAAAGACTTGAGACTGGGGACAACAACCATAAACATACAGCCAGAGATATAATGGAATTTTTTTGCTTCATTTTGAGAAATATTTATCATTGTCCTTCTACTTCATCTGATGGGCCACTTTGCGTTGGCCCATCACATAAAGAGTTATATTCATTTATGTTTGTAACATGACCAAATGTAGTGTACTGCACAAGTACGGCATGGCATGAAGACAATCAGCTTGTGGTGCTGCTGAGGCGTTATAGAAGACCAGCTCGTCTGTATTGTTGGGTCAGGTGTCTCTCATCTTCCTCTTGAAAATATGGGGTTCAGGTCATGTGAGTTGGCTGACCAATCAACCAGAGTAATATCACAGTCAGCGAACCAGTTAGTGGTAGTTTTTGCACTGTGGGCAGGTGCTAAGTCCTGCTGGAAAAGGAAATCACCATTCATAGACATTCTTTTTAAAGCTGCGGTCATCCCTGTTTTTTGCGCTCATTTTTATATCACATTTTTCGCATGAATATACTGTACTTATGTATCCAGCACTCTGTGAATGGGCAGCCTTTAGAGCAGTCACATTCTGAGGTTTATCCTCTTTGTGAAGGTAGTCGATGGTCATCTTCTGGAAAAATTGTCGAGTCAGCAGTCTTCCCCATGCATGTACTGAAGTAGACTGAGAGATACACAGCATTTATACTGTATGAATAGTAATATATTATAACTCGAAATTGAATATTCTAATATTTTTAAATACTGGATTTGTGATTTCCATGAGCTATAAGCCTTAATCATTGCAATTAAATAAAAAAAATACTTGAAATGTAATATGTACATAACATGTAATGAATGTAGAACATATGAGTTTCGCTTTTTTAATTAAATTACAAAGAAAACAAATCACTTTTCCACAATATTCTTATTTATTGTGACACTGTTTAAGAGTTTTCAGTCCGACACACTGAACAGGTTACCCGCGCATGCGCATACTGTACCCCTCCGCTGTCCTGGAGCGCCCTCTTGAGGGCGAGCATTTGATCAGGAGAGCGCGAGCTGAGATTTCGTAACCGTGTCGCGCGCTTTCTCACAGAGCGGAACTTCATTAAATATACTTCCGCGCGGTAATAAAGCTCGCGCAGAGTTTAACACTTTATTAACCGAGATTGCGGACGTGTTAGATCACGTGACATGCTGACTCCGCCTCCTGGGGAATTCCCCGAGAGCTCGTGGAGGTTTTCACTGAACCGGAAGTGAGAGAGTGTTTGGGGAAAAGCGGCTGAGGTAAATCTGTGTGTGAGTGAGATAGACAGTGCGGATTTCCAGCGGGAGAGGAGGTAAATCATTACATTTTGATACCTTGAGCCCAATTCTGCTTTAGATGTGGTGCTTAGGCCAGTGTAGCGTTAGCCTAACTTCGGCTTTGCTAGCTAACCTTACTAGCTGTACACTAAACTTTACACAGCTAACGTTAACTAACTCATACTTTTCTTCAGCGTTTATTAGATTAAGACGTGTACATGTGTATTAGCACTATTATTTATTTTGTACTGTTTTGTTTAGTGTACTTTTTTCCCTTTACACAGATTTTCTCTTAAGCCCCGCCCTCCTGCGCGCGGGTTGGCTGGTAGGTCAGACTGGTCGAACGATTGGACAGGCGGGAAAAAAACCCGGCAATCATAACAGAGGAGGGCGGGGCTAGTCGGAAAGAAAACAGTACAGTTGTGTGTGTGTGTGTGTGTGTGTGTGTGTGTGTGTGTGTGTGAGAGTGAAGGATAGCTCAGGTGTATTATGTTGTGTTATTAGTTTAATTCCTCTCTCTCTCTCTCTCTCTCTCTGTGTCCTCCAGTCTCTTCGAGCTTCTCAGCCCAGAGTGTGTGTGCGTGTGTCCGGCCCGGATGGAGGGACTAGAAGAGAGAGTCACCATGATGCCAGAACCTACAGGCAGTCAGGAGTTTGCAGAGATTTGGCAGCAGATCCTTTCGTGAGTTGCAGACCCCCCCCCCCCCACACACACACTTCGTCTACTATAACATGATAACAGGATAACATGACAGTAGAGTACACTGGAGCTTCTGAAGACGGGTGTGTGTGCGTGCGCATGTGTGTTTGTGTGAGTAAGTCATTGCTGTCGGTCATAGGAAGTGTGTCCGGGAGTGTGTCCGGGAGTGTGTCCGGGAGTGTGTCCGGGAGTGTGTCCGGGAGTGTGTCGATATCCTCAGTCTTATCACAGAGCTGGAGCCATCAGGGTGCACAAACTTATTCACAAAGCGCTCCGGCTTTTCCTCTCACTGATCAGGAGCCAGGGTCGACCTGCGCCATCGGGTCATCGTGGACTTTAGTCCCCTGTGATTGTGTGGCTCTTGAGTGGTCGAATGAAAACAAAAGTATTGGCACCTTAGGCTGTGTGTTTGTTTAATCCCTCACTGTTTCTTCTCGACAGAAACCCTGACGACAGCCCATGGGCAAACTATCAGGTAACTACACACACACACACGCGATGATATTATGATTTCATGATTCTTTTATACTCATGCTATAGTGTGTGGGTGTATAGGACATTCCTGAGGACCTGCCGGACGTAACCCTCCTAGAGGACGTGTTGGAGCCGCAGTCGTCCTCGTCTCCTCCCACCTCCACCGTCCCTGTCACCTCCGACTACCCCGGCCTCCACGACTTCACCCTGCACTTCCAGGAGTCCAGTACGGCCAAGTCTGTCACCTGCACAGTAAGCGCGCGCACACACACACACACACACACACACACACACACACACACACACACACACACACGCGTTTGTTTGAACCCTGTGGTAGTTTAAATCACAGCATGATTAATGTGTGGAATTCTCTAAACAAGTGTTTAAGGTTTTAATAAATCTTAAAATTTCCACATCAGATGAAACAGCACTTGAGTGAAGTTAGAAAGAGATCTCATTCATTCTGTTACACATACACACACACACTCTCTCTCTCTCACACACACACACACACACACACACACACACAGCTGTGTGTGTATTTATTTATAAATGCTTTCTTTTTACAAAACAGACGTGTTTATCTTCCTACCTGCGTCTTGTCTAATCATCTTATTTGGTGATCGGAGGTGAATTCGCCGCAGTGTGTATCCCTCTCACCAGTTTGTGTGTGTGCTCATGCATGTGCGCATGCGTGTGTGAGTGTTAAACAGACATGATCGGGCATGTCTTGGTTATCATGGTGAGCTTTAGTCCAGCAGTGAGAGGGTTAAAGGAACAACCCCCCCCTCTTACAAACAGACAGATCATCTCACACACACTTGCTCTGCTGGTTGCCTTGATTTTCAAGATTTAATGTATTAAATATTTAGATTTAACACCGACCAAGCATTTCTGGGTGAACTGTGTGGAGTGTGTGTATGTGTCAGTCTGAGCTCTAACTCTAATCCTCAGCACAGAGAAGTTGCGGTTTCTCCGTCACATGACTTACAGAGAGAGAGAGAGAGAGAGAGAGAGATAATAAAGAGAGCGGACGAGTATTGATTGCTCTTCATTTTAGCTCAGTGTCTGTAATTAATAAACATGTTTGTTTTGGAAAAGTGCTGTGGTGTAAGAGAAGTAAAACACCTGGGAAATGAAAACCTGCTCGCTCTGAGGGAAAACTACCAGTTTTTTTTTTTACTTTGAGATTGCAGGACATTGAACACTCTGTGTGAGAGAGAGAGAGAGATGCCGTCATTATGGGGTTAAGTCTCAGATAATTGCGTATGTGTATGTGTGTGTGTGCGCAGCAGGATTTATTGTCAGAATCGTAAAGATCGTTTCCTCGGTTCAACATCAAATGATATTTTTTTCCTAAAAAAGAGATTTATAAGAATTTCAGCAGAGGAAACTTGCCCAATCTGGCGACCCATAGCCTCCCGGATATCAGCTCCTAGACTTGTGATTGGTCGGCTCACTTCACACATCACATCCTGCATCAAGGAGGCCTTAATCGTGTGTGTTCCACCCTGACAATACAATACCACACACATTTTGGGCCACATGCTTCTCCCACTTCCTGTTGCTCTGCCCCTTATACCTTTATATATAAGTGAATAACTGTTGACAGTGCTGCATTGTGGGTGCCAATACTTATGCTCTGCTGCGCTGGTGCCTCGTGTTTCAGATGCAGCGAGTTCCACACACACACACACACACACACACACACACACACACACACACACACACACACACACTTGTGATGATTTTACAGCTGCTCTCTCATAACAGGAAGCTAAGGTTTGGGATGTGGAGCTCTAATTATTATTATTATGATTGTGACCGTGTATAATCGATAGTGAAATAAATCAGACTGAGCAGTGTTAGAGGGCTTGTTCGCTTGTTCTCCCCAGAATGCACCTCTGCTTCTTTTCATTCTGTTAGTATTTCTACATCAGTCGTCATGTGGAGCCGGACTGTGAGACATGCCTGAACATGTCTGTGCTGTGGGAGTGTGTGTGTGTGTGTGTGTGTGTGTGTGTGTGTGTGTGTGTGTGCGCGCGCGCGCGCGTGTGAGTGAGAGAGAGAGAAACCGCGAAGGAGAGCTCCACATCCCAAGCCTTAGTTTCCTGTCGTGAGAGCAACTGTAAAGACATCACGGGTAAGTGTGTGTATTGTGTGTAAGTGTGTGTGTGTGAGAGATTATTTATTGATGAGAGAAAAGTTCTAGACACACACAGTGTGATGTGATAATGCTGAGCCCTGTTGTGTGTGTGTGTATTGTATATTGTGTTTAGAAAATGATTTATTGGGAAGTATCTGGTGTAGACGGATGCTCTTACATCAGAGAGTGTGTTCTCACACAGACATGAGTTTTACACACACACACACATCACATCACATCACATCACATCACATCACATCACATCACATCACATCACATCACATCACATCACATCACATCACATCACATCACATCACATCACATCACATGTTAACAGGGAGTCTGTGAAAAATTTTACGTTTTAAATCACTTGTCACATGGACGTTACAGCGTGAACACAATGAAATGTATTTTTTTCCGTATATCCCAGTTAGTCACAGTGCACAATACAGCCCCCCTGGAGCAGTGAGGGTTAAATGTCTCACGCAAGGGCTCAACAGTGGCAATTTGACACTGCTGGGGCTCGAACTCGCGACCTTCCGATCAGAAACCCGGTAACCCACAATCTTACTGTTTGAGCCACCACTGCCTCTATTATATTTACTGTGTTTCTCCCAGACGTGTGTGTGTGTGTGTGTGTGTGTGTGTGTGTGTGTGTGTGTGTGTGGTTTTATCATAGCTCAACTCTGTAGAGCTGTGTCAGTCGTAACACGTTTGATTCAGTTCAGTGAATCAGTGAGTCAGTTTTATTTGTTTCACCCTGTAATCTGTTCAGTTAAATATTCAAATTCTTGAATTTAAATTTTTTTCTTATAAATAATCATAAAACGCTGCCACCTGGTGTTCTGTTAGAGTACTGCAGCTGCTGTTTCTTTTGAGTTTGTGTCGTTGGAGGAGTGTAGAGCTGAATGTTGGCAGGAATTAAAGATCATGGCTTTGTGACAGGTGATCGCCCCAAAAATCCTTCCTCATGTTCCATCAACACCTCGACCCCCCCCCCCCCCCCCACTTCCACCGCTCTGGTTACGAGTCTGCGTAACCATGGCAACTGGTGTGATTTCTGAGCAGGTGCTGAGATTAAAACACACATGGGGTGAACTTACTTCAGCTCTGTCCCCTCCAAACCTGAGACTTCAGTATTACACACACACACACACACACACACACACACACACTCACTCACTCACTCATCACCTGCATCTCATCATTTGATTTTCCCTCCTGCGTGTGCGTGTGTGTGTGTGTGTGTGTGTGTGTAGTACTCCCCAGATCTGAATAAGCTGTTCTGTCAGTTGGCGAAGACGTGTCCCGTGCTGATGGCGGTAAGCTCCTCCCCCCCGCCGGGGTGCGTGCTCAGAGCCACCGCCGTGTACAAGAGATCGGAACACGTGGCCGAAGTGGTGCGCCGCTGCCCTCACCACGAGAGGAGCAACGACAACAATGAGGGTATACACACACACACGCACACACGCATGCACGCGATGTCAATTTTGGCACCATGATCTTGTTTTTTTTCTGCAACAAAACTGATTTATTTTGTGTGTATCAGGCCCGGCTCCTCCCGGTCACCTGCTCCGTGTGGAAGGTAACACCCGCGCGCTTTATCAGGAGGACAGGAACACACAGCGCCACAGTGTGGTGGTGCCCTATGAACCCCCTCAGGTCTGTCACACCTGACCCCTGACCCCTCACACTGCGACATTCACACAGGTGTTGGACGTGTTAATTAAAGTGTGTGTGTGTGTGTGTGTGTAGGTGGGATCCAGGTGCACCACTGTGCTGTATAACTACATGTGTAACAGCAGCTGTATGGGGGGCATGAACCGCCGGCCCATCCTCACCATCATCACACTGGAAACACAGGAGTGAGTGTGTGTGTGTGTGTGTGTGTGTGTGTGTGTGTGTGTGTGTGTGTTTATTCTATACAGTATACCGTATAATTTATGTGCCTATATATAATGTGTATATATGTGTGTGCGTGTGTGTAGTGGTCAGCTGTTGGGCCGGCGCACATTTGAAGTGCGTGTGTGCGCGTGTCCCGGACGCGACAGGAAGACAGAGGAGATCAACTTCAGGAAACTGCAGGAACCCAAAAACTCAGGAAAAACAGTCACCAAGCGCAGTGAGTGTGTGTGTGTATCTGTGTGCGTGCGCGCACATGTGTGTACAATCTTCTCAAACTCTTTAACAAACTCTTTGGTCTTTAATCCTCCAGGCTTGAAGGATCCGCCCTCGCACCCTGAGGCCAGTAAAAAGTCCAAGAGCAGCAGTGATGATGAGATTTACACACTGCAGGTACACACACACACACACACACACACACACACATAGCCAGAGTAACTTTTACTACATATAAACTATATAACATTTAAACATGTGAACTGTGTGTGCGTGCGTGTGCAGGTGCGTGGCAGAGAGCGTTATGAGTTCCTGAAGAGGATTAATGATGGTCTGGAGCTCAGTGATCTGGTGCCCCCTGCTGACCAGGAGAAGTATCGACAGAAACTGTGAGTATACACTAAGCGATTATGTCCACAGACTGGGGACGAGTGAGTGGGAGGGGCTTACAACATGGGGGCGGGGCACTGAGCGTTGTTAAAAGTGTGTATTTTATGACTGCAGTGTACTGTAGCTGTGTACATGAAGGTGCTGATTGGTTGGCTGCTTTAACACCATTATGACATCATTCAAGTGATGTTTTATAAAAACTTCCTCAGGCAATTTTTTTTCATCCTCTCTGTGTGTGTGTGTGTGTGTGTGTGTGTGTGTGTGTGTGTGTGTGTGTGTGTGTATGTTCCAGTTTGTCTAAGACCTCCAAAAAGGAGAGAGACGGAGCTGCTGCCGAACCTAAACGAGGGAAGAAACGACTGGTGAAGGAGGAGAAGAGCGACTCGGACTGAGAGGGGGAGGGGGGGGGGATCATTTACTCATCCTTCTGTCTAGGGGAAAACTGTTTCTTTATTCCTGTGTGTGTGCACGAGTGTGTGTGAGAGATGTTGAGGTATTTTTTTCTTTTTATACAACCAACATCTGTGTGTGTGTCTGTGTGTCTGTGCGCACGTTTGTTAATGGTGTATGGAATAGACACTCCCTCCGGACACTTGATCATATTCCTCAGTTTAGTTCCTGATGTTTTCATGTTGCTGTTCTTTCTTACTTACAGACAGTTTTATACACACACTTTGTAGTTTAGATGGATTCTGTTTTTTTTTTCAGAATAAATAAATGAGAATCAATATTATTCCTCCTTGTGTTTTTGTCCATGAAAAGCTGCAGTGTTGTTCTCGGGTGTGTGACTGTGGTCAGGTGCTGCATGTGATCGTCTCACAGGAAACTATTGATGGATAAAACCATCCCAATCCTAGAGACACACTCATTAGCGTTATTTAGAGCATGATCACATTTTTGTGTTTGTGATTACAGAAAGACTGAATTAATGGAATGACTTAGTGGTTGCAACCTGAACGTCGGATCTCAGGTTTGGAATGTGAGATGGTGAAAGTAAGTGCACATGTCTTGATCCCAGAACTTTCCTTAGGAACCCGTATTACACAGTGACTGACCTGAGGAAGTCCTTAATGATGTTTCTGTCTCAGTTTCTGAGAGAATTTCTGGTGGAACTCATTCAGCTCATGTGTTCTGTACCTAGTGTGGCTAAAATAAAGAAATAAAAGCCACTTTGATTTTGAGTAGAAAAAAAAAATTATCCCTGCTGTTCACGTTGTCTATCACACACACTGGTCTTAGTTTACACACATTTCATCATTAAAATGGTTTTACAATTTAGGGTAAAGACAGATTTTTAAATAAATTGTCACAGTAAAATAATTTCCACACACAGCCTTAATTAAATTACTATAACACACACACACACTGCAGATAAATAAATATAACACATTAGAGCGCTAATTAAATAAAAAGTTGCACATGTATCATATCCTGTTTGAGACAGATGTGACGGGAGTGAGATCACACACACACACACAGTGTTCCACTGTGTGTGTGTGTGTGTGGTTACAGTCTGAACCTCAGATCTCACGTTTGGCAGAGTCAAAGTAAGTGCACCCCTGTATGTCTTTTTGTTTTTAGCAACAATTGGTGTGAATTTGGTGAAAATCTGAGAAGGTCGAATTTTTCATCCAAAACAAAATCAGTAAGGAGGAAGTGTGTGTGTGTGTGTGTGTGTGTGTGTGTGTGTCATTTGATCTCAATAACAATTGGTAGGAAAATAGAAAAAGGTCAGGGACGATCTGATCATTTAAATTTATACACGTTCACATTTCATACAAACTTCCATAATTTTTTTTGATTGTGTGAAGCTGCTTTGCCACAATGACAACTGTTAAAAGCGCTATACAAATACAATTAAATTGAATTTAAGTCAGGTTTTATTTATTTATTTATTTATTTATTTATTTTTACCTCAGACAACATAAAGACCTTTTCTCCCAAAAATATACAATACTGCTGGATTTTCACATTTAAACTGATCGTTACTGAGATCGAAACACACGGAGGGGCGCACTTACTTTCATTCTGTCACACTCTAAACCTGAGATCTGAGACTTCAATTTCACACACACACACAATATAAAAACAAGTACACACACATACACACAGAAAATGGAATGAGGTGTGTGTGTGAATGAGTGTGTGTTTAACCCCAGCTTTTGAAGAACTGCTTGAACAGAACAGACTCACGGCCTTGAGTAAAAATCTCCACCTGCACACACACACACACACATACACACACATACACACACATACACACACATACACACACATACATACACATACATACACACACATACACATACACACATACACACACACACACACACACACACACACACACACACACACACACACACACACACAATTAGCTTCTTTAAATGAACTCATGCAAACAACAGTGTATGAGTTTGTGCGTGAGTGTGTGTGTGTCTGTGTGTATGAGTGTGTGTGAGTATGTGCGTAAGTGTGTGCGAGATTGTGCGTGAGTTTGTGCATGACTGTGTGTGTGTGTGAGTGTGTGAGTGTGTATGAGTGTGTGTACCTGAGTTGTAGCTCTGCAGTAACCCATCCTCACAATAAACTCATCTGCTACCTGCAGCGCCGCCCGCTTCTCCTCTGCATTTGCTCCGCCCCCTGTCAATCAAACCCTCAACCAATGATAAATATCACTAAGTGCACTGTCTCTATCTCTCTCACACACACTCTCACACACCTTTCCAGATGAAGATCTTGCCATTGGCACCGTTGTCGAGGATGAAGCAGTCGTCTCGCTGTAGTAGTTTATGATCAAACGGCGCTTTATCACCAAGCTGAGTGATGGACATGCAGCCCAGTGCATCAGACACCTACACACACACACACACACACACACACACACACACACACACACACACACACACACACACACACACACACTATCAACACTTTACTTCACTAACACTGTACTGAATCAGATTTTCAGATGTACGAAAACATTAAATCTAGTAAAAGAGAACAAGTGCAGAAGGGAACAGGAAGTGCGGTGTGACAGAGACGTCTCACCTTGTGCAGGGAGGCGGAGTTTGTCTGGTCTGCCTCGCTGTCCTCCTCACACGAGTCTCTGATGACCGGAATTGAACCAAGAACCTGTCAATCATAAGGAGGAGGCGGGGTTAACTCTGACAACCCAAGGGAAAAATGTGTGTGTGTGTGTGTGTATGTGTGTATAAACCTGGACCATCTCCAGTGGCTCCTCCCCCTGTGTGACATCATGGATGTGAGCTTTGCCGTTTCTCTCTGTGTCTCTGATTAAAGTGGCGACCTGACGAACCTTCTGTCTCTCAAACACACTCGATTTACAGCCAATCCACGAGATGATCAGCTGCACACACACACACACACACACACACACACACACACACACACTGTGTTTTTTAGCAACAGTAGAAAAAAAATGCTGAAAAAATAATCCTGATATTAAACAATTGAAATAGAAATCTCTCTCACACACACACACACACACACACACACACACACACACACACACACACACACACACACACACACACACACCTGTCCCAGGTCGAGGATGAAGCAGTCTCCGCTGTTGAAGCTCCTCCAGCTCAGCTCCACGTCTTTCACACGGATGTTTCTCTTCCCTTTAACCTGATAAAGGCGTGGCACCAACACACACTCCGTCTGCACCTGCCTGAACCCAGACTCTACACCCCCCCTCTCCACACACACACACACACACACACACACAGAATGTAAAACTGCAACTTACTCAGTCCAACTGTATAAAGCTGATTTGGGGGCGGGGCTTCGTGTTTGTGATGTGTCCCTGGACCAATCAGAGTCGATATGTAAATGAGGAGAGGTGTGTACCTTATAGCTGACTCCGTTGGGGAAAAGCTGCAGGAACTCGTCTGTCTCGTGTCCCTGCTCCTGTCTGCGCTGGACAGCGTCTCCTCCGAGGAACTGGTCCAGCTGAGTGGCCAACATGGCACAGGCACACTGCTCATCCCGTGATGACTCCGCCCCTACAAGTCACAGGTCAGGGGTCACAGATGGACTAGATTTGACTCTAACCGTACAGTAAACACACTCCGGCTCTGTCCCAAATGCCTGTGGTCAAATGCACTGTGCTCTGTTAAGGACACGGCGGAAGTCATGTGACTTCCACTGCTCACCCATCCACATGTGTAGCTCCGCCCCCTCGCTGTGTTTGTTCAAGATGATGTATGAGTCTCCGGTATAAAACACACCCAACTGCCTGTGGTCCAGCTGCACGGCCTCCATCTTCTCCACCCGCCATCCAAACACACCATCACCAAACACACACACGTCAAATGGGAACATCACACTGCACACATGGACACACACACACACACACACGGAGAGAGAAAGAGAAATAGAACATTAGATGCAATGAAGGGTGGAGCATATGAAAAGATAAAGACATGGTGATACACAAAGGTCAAAGGTCAGTGTGACGCTACGTTAAGCAGCAACAAAGCGAGAACAGGATGAGGTGAGAGTGAGCGATCCCCCATAATGCACCTGTAAAACGAGCCCTAATCACACTGCACAAATTATTTATTAGGCTAACCGATGCTCAATCATACACACACACACACACACACACACACTATGATTTCCAACAGTCTGAGAATAATATAATATAATATAATATAATATAATATAATATAATATAATATAATATAATATAATATAATATGGCAATTTAATAACTGCACTAAAACACAATTTATTTATGTGTTTTATAAAAACACAAACAATACTGACACACACAGAGTACTGATACACATAGAGAACTGATACACACACACAGTATTGACAGTAGAATACTGATTCACACACAGAGTACTGACACACACAAGGTATTGAGTACTGACACACATAGAGCACTGATTCATACACAGAGTACTGACACACAGAGAAGACTGACGCAAAGAAATAACTAACACACAGAACAGTGACACACACACACACACACACAAACAGACACTTTCTATGGGAAACTCTATGGGAGGTGTGCAGTGTAGAACTGCTATGTATTTAGCATGCTTATTTATCTAATGTAATAACATTTTGTGTGTGTGTGTGTGTCTGTGAACTCACCTCTCTCAGGTCTATCCTCGTCTGTAATGACACACACCTCACAAACTGCTGAATGACAGCTTCATGAGCTCAGGCACTCGTTTTCACATCACTGCCTCCACAACAATAATACACGTGCACACAAAAGCGCGCGCACACACACACACACACATACACACACACATTACTGCCTTCACAACAATACCACACACACACACACACACACACGCACACACACACACACGCACATGCACACACGCACATGCACACACACAGACTGATGGTTGATTTCTGATCAGTTATTAAAACAGGTGTTCTGAGAGCTTGTCGTAAATTTCAGTGTGTTAAGATTCTTTAAATTTGGTTTATTATTCATTTATAGATTTGCTCACTTTTTTGCAGCTGTGCACACACACATAGTATTCTGAGATGAGAATGGAGGCAATGACATCTGGAGATGTTGAATCTTTCACCTCTAAAGCAGTTTATGTTAATGAAACAGGAGTTTGATATATTATGTTTAACAGAAACCTGGATTAAACAGGACGAGTATGTAGCTCTAAATGAAGCTCGTCCTCCTGGATACAGCTACATACACCAGCCTCGGCTAACTGGTAGAGGAGGAGGCGTCGCAGTTATTTACAACGATAATCTGTCTATCGTTCAAAAACAAAGTTTTAAATTTAATGCATTTGAAGCTCTCTATAGTAACATAACAAGTGTAGCTACAAATATTAAGTCAGCTCAGTCAATCCCACTAATTATCATTTACAGACCCCCAGGGACGTACTCTGAATTTCTCTGTGAATTTGCAGATTTCCTCTCAAACCTTGTTGTTTCTGTAGACAAACTGTTAATTTCTGGAGACTTTAATATTCATTTTGAGAATCCAGAAGACCCTCTGAGAACAGCATTTATGTCCATACTGGACTCAGTAGGAGTAAATCAATGTGTAGTAGGACCCACTCATAAAGCAGGTCACACTTTAGATTTAATATTATCCTTCAAATTAAGTATAAGAAATATAACCACAATTCCACAGTCTGAAGCTATCTCAGATCTATCTAAAAGGAAAATAATCAGAGAAAAGAAACTCGCTCCCTGGTATAATGACCACACACGCACTTTAAAACAGACCCCTCGAAAATTAAAACATAATAATCCTAGATTTTTATTTAATACTGTAGCTAAATTAACTAGAAACAAGACCACTGCAGAAATCTCCACAACATACAGTCGTGAGGACTTCATGAACTTTTTCAATAACAAAATTGTAAATATTAGGCAAAAAATTTGAAAACCAGAAAATTTAAATGATACAGATGATAAACTAACCACATCACATCAGAACTAATTTCATTCATCTCTTCTGCAAAATCATCAACCTGTATATTAGATCCTATACCGACACATTTTCTCAAGCAGATAATACCAGCAATAACAGAACCCATGTTGAAAATAATAAACGCTTCACTCAGCAGTGGGTATGTTCCAAATCCTTTAAATTAGCAGTTATTAAACAGATAATTAAGAAACTTGACCTCGACCCCGGTCAGCTATCCAATTACAGGCCGATATCAAACCTCACCTTTATCTCTAAGATTCTGGAAAAGATAGTAGCGGAGCAGCTATGCTCATATCTACATAGAAATAACATAAACGAACTGTATCGGTCAGGATTTAGGCTTCATCACAGCACAGAGACAGCACTCGTTAAAGTAGTAAATGACCTCCCATTGGCCTCTGATCAGGGTTGCGTCACTGAACTTGTGTTAATTGACCCTAAGTGCAGCTTTTGACACCATCGATCATAGTATTCTCCTTCACAGATTAGAAAATGTAATAGGAATTAAGGGAATGGACTCCTGGCTCAGATCCTATTTGACTGATTGTTATTAGTTTGTAGATTTAAATGGTGACCATTATGCATGTTCTCAAGTGGAGTTTGGTGTTCCACAGGGATCGGTTTTAGGCGAATAAGATAGTTATATGTTTCAGCAGTACCAGATGAGAAAAAACATCTCAATAAACTTGAGCAATGTGTGAAGTACATTAGAGACTGGTTGTTAATGAACTTCTTTCTGCTTAACCCTGACAAGACAAAAGTATTGGATCCCATGCAACTAGAAGTAAGCTTTCTGATCACATTATAACTTTAGATGGCCTTTCTGTTCCATCAAGTGCAAAAGTAAAAGACCTTGGTATGATTATAGATTCCAGTCTTTCATTTGAACCTCATGTAGATAATATTACCAGGATAGTATTAGAATTAGCATAGTGAGTGGGGATGGGTCCACTTCACCATAAAGACGGTCCTGTCCTCAGCTGACGCAGACAGCTGTTCTCTGAGGACTCCAATAACCAACTGTACTCCATATGAACTTAAACAAGTCTCCTGTTATATTGAACTTCCAGCCTCCTAACACACAGTATGAGTGCAGATCAATCTCTGCTGTACGTTTTCACCCAGATGAGGATGGGTTCCCTGTTGAGTCCGGTTCCTCTCAAGGTTTCTTCCTATTGCCATCTCAGGGAGTTTTTCCCTCAGCACCGTCGCCCTCGGCTCGTTCATCAGGGACAATATCATTTATACTTAAAAAAAAAAAAAAATATATATATATATATATATATATATATATATATATTTTTTTTTTTTTTTATTAGAATAGTTTTAAACAAGGTATATAAATAAAATTTAATCGAATTGAAAGTAAAGAAGTGAAGTTGGGAGCATGAGGAGAGAAAGTCATAGGATTTAAATTCTGTGTCAGTCAGAACGCAGACTTAACGATTTACTGTGTGCACTTAATTTTTAACTTTTGTTGTTTTACGCATTGTGTGTGTGTGTATGTGTTTAAGCACACATTAGCTTGCACTGCTGTAGGCCCATGAACATGGAATAATTCTGTTATAGGGATAAATATATACAATTATGAATAATTTCTGAGTGTATTGTGTGCTGATTAAATACGTTATTTTGCCCTATGAAGTTAGTCGAGTTTGTATCTTTAAAACTTTATAATGGAGGTACAGCTCTATACTGTGTTTGATGTTTTGTCTCCACTGTGCTTCAAACCTGCTTGTCTAGTTGTCTAGGTTAGTGTTAGTGTGTGTTTCTATGTGAATAAAAACAAAACCTGTGAGTAGAACACTGAACAATTCCTGACCTACATCTACACAGAAAAGAGAGAAATGTGTGTGTGTGTTTGTGTGTGTGGGAGAGACAGAGAGATATTATTATTCCGTCCTAGGTCTCCTCACACTCCCAACCCCAACAATCAGTAGCAAAGCGGAGGACTTTATTCCTGCCTCAGTCTTCACTCCTTTACTTACAATTCCATTAAATTTTATTTATATAGCTCGTTTAACACTAGTCCAAAAAAATGTAAAAGATTTTATTTTAAGTATAAATGATCAGATTGTCCCTGGAGAGCAACCCGGGGGCGACGGTGCTGAGGGAAAAAACTCCCTGAGATGACCTTGAGAGGAACCAGACTCAACAGGGAACCCATCCTCATCTGGGTGATAACAGATAGCAGGGATTGATCAGCACTCATACTGTGTGTTAGGAGGCTGGAAGTTCAGTATAACAGGCCACCAGGGGGCACTTTGGGAAACACAGCTGTACTAAATAAGCCTACAATCTGCAGTTTGTATGTGTGTGTGTGTGTGTGTGTGTGTGTGTGTGTGTGTGTGTGTGTGTGTGTGAAACAACCTGTTTATCAACTTTCTTATTTGTATATTGTAATTTAGCATTGTGGCGACAACACAAGTAGATAGATAGATAGATAGACTACTGATCTGAACTGAACTACTGATCCTGATAATATTTGGAGAAGAGTAAAGTGAACATGAGCTTATTTAACTGGTCAGTCATTTCAGTTGAATCTGAAACATGTGTACTAGTCATTAGTGTATATATTATGTGCAAATATTACTCATCATTGTTGTAAATGTTAATTCGACATTGGAATCTGGTTTCTGCTACTCTATTGCTACCGGTTTTTACACTCTACTTTTGTCTATCTTATGTTTAATTAGCAGATTTCTATTTGTATTTAATATTAAATTTCACTTATTAGTTCCTCTTTCACTCTCTTTGTCTCCGACACATGAACTTTCTCCGGGATTAATAGAGTTGTGTTAATTTATGTTTTTTGTTTTGTGGTAATGAATTCATTAATGTAGTAGTATTATTTAAATGAACATATTAATTTCATTGCTTTAGTGTTTTACTGAAACAGCCTAATAATTGTGTCTTACTGTACTGTGCGCAAACTGCACTTCTGTGATGTTTATATCTTGTGAATTATAAACTGGGGAAAATATATCTGAGATATTTGGTGAAATAAAGGAACCCCCCTCCCCCCAGCAACCCCCCTCCCCCCATTGAATCACACTGGATTTTTTTGTTTGCTGTTTCCATGGGTAGCCAGTACCGTCACCGTGACGTCACATGACGTGTTATTCTTATTCCCTATTAATCTGGAGAAACTGCGCGTGTGTGTGTGAGGAGGAGCTGAGACACACACACACACACACACACACCGGCAGAGCGGAGTCATGGACGCGCTGGTATGCGGTGTGTGTTACAGACTGAGTTATTGTTATTGTTCCTGCGCGTTATAACCGGGGGAGAGAGAGTTTAGCGACCTGCTCTTCATCCTCATCCTCATCCTCCTGATGGACTTCCTCCTGAGCGGGCTGGCTGCGTGCGGCGCGTGCCTGTTCACGAACCCGCTGGAGGTGGTGAAGACCCGGATGCAGCTGCAGGGTGAGATGCGGAGCCGCGGCTCGTACCCGGTTCACTACCGCAACGTCTTCCACGCCTTCTACACCATCGGGCGCGTGGAGGGGGTGCGCGCGCTGCAGAAGGGGCTGCTCCCCGGGCTGATCTACCAGTTCTTCATGAACGGGGTGAGACTCGGCTCGTACGCCGCCATCGAGTCGGCCGGGTACATCCACACGGACGGGCGGGTGAGCACGCGCAGGAGCACCGCGGCCGGGGCGCTGTCGGGGGTCGTGGGGGCCTTCGTGGGCAGCCCCATTTACCTGGTGAGTGCCACAACTGTGAACACGTCAGAACCCGCACTGTGACGCCTTCACGCTTTATAAATACGCGCACGCACGTCACAAACAGAGCCACACACCAGATGACGTCATTCTCACGTCGTCAGGTCACGTGTGCCTCATAATTTATGTCAAGGTTAACGTTTGACTCAATTCACTCAGTCTCACTCACTCATCATCTACAGCGCTTAATCCTGTGTTCAGGGTGACCTAGAGGGCGGAGCCTATCCCAGGAGACTTAGGGCACATGGCGGGGTCATCCTGGACAGGGTGCCAATCCATCGCAGGGCACACACACATACACACACTCATTCACACACTACGGCCAATTTGGGAACGCCAATTAGCCTAACCTGCATGTCTTTGTGGGAGGAAACCGGAGGACCCGGAGGAAACCCACCAAGCGCGGGGAGAACATGCAAACTCCATGCACACAGAGACGGGAATCGAACCCTGGAGGTGCGAGGCGACGGTGCTCAGCACTACACCACTGTGCCACCTGTTCAAATTTAATGATCAGAAAACAAAAGGTTATCAGGAAATAATGAATTGGACTGTGGGGTGTGTGCGGGTTTCAGAGCGTGCCCCGCCTTCGGTCATGTGAGTGTTTCTGTATTCTGATGTCAGAGGGGTGTGTGTTGCTGCATTACCTGTTCAGGTGTTGATTTCAGCTGTAACAAAGCCCCAATGTCTCTGGGCTTCTACTGCAGGTTCATGATCTGAATTAAACAAATGGATGTAAATAAGAAGGTCTGGGTTCTCTCTCACACACACACACTGTGTGTATCGTTCCAGGTAAAAACACACCTGCAGAGTCAGTCCGTGTCCTCCATAGCTGTGGGCCACCAGTACAAGCACCAGGTGAGTCCCACCCCCCCTCTCCCTCCATTCTGATCACCTTAACCTCGAGCCTGACCTGTAGACCCCCCCACTGTAGTGACCAAGGGGAAGTGAGCGAGGCTGGAATTGGGGCCAGGTACCACGGTTTCGATTAAAAATTACACCTAGAAATAGTTTGTTATAATGATGAATTACACCTTTATAAAGAATAATTACAAATATAACATTCATTATATAGTCATGCATTTGGATTTAGGTTTTTTATTACAAGTATTTTCACTCTCTCTTTCTGTGTGTCCGTGGTGTAGGGGATGATACACGCGCTGTCTGTGATCCACAGAGAGCACGGCATTATGGGACTGTGGCGAGGTTCCAGTGCGGCAGTGCCGAGGGTCAGCGTGGGTTCTGCGTCTCAACTCTCCACCTTCTCCATCACTAAAGAAATCCTCATTGATCTACAGGTGCACACACACACACACACACACACACACACACACACACACACACACACACACACACACATCAGGTCAGATGAGTGTGTGACAGAAATTCAAGACATTCAGGTTTAGATTGAATGCATTCCAAACGGATGTAAAGTTCTAATTAATTTTTCTTCCGCCCATCCCCCCCCCATACACACACCTTCACTTTACCACATTGTCTGTCCGTCTCTCTCTCCTTGTGTCTTCCCATCTCTTACCTTATCTGTCTCTTTACCTCTCTCTCTACAGATATTCTCAGCGCACAGCTGGATGGTTCCTCTCTGCTCCGGGATGGTCAGCAGCGTGGTGGTGGTTCTGTTCATGACTCCATTTGATGTCGTCAGCACACGACTCTACAATCAGCCCGTGGATTTCCTGGGAAAGGTAAGGAACGCTCACCTCACCTGACTCCGCCCACTCTGACACATGTAAAGGCATTTGGCGGTTGTGACTGAAAATACAGACAACCTAAAGCATTTCATGTGACATGTAAAGCACTCAGATGTACCTGTGTGTGTGTGTGTGCGCAGGGTGAACTGTACCGAGGCTTCATGGACTGTTTCTCTAAGACCCTGAAGAAAGAGGGTGTTGCTGGTCTTTATAAAGGTCTGGGCGCGTCCTATTTCAGACTCGGACCACACACGATCCTCTCGCTGCTGTTCTGGGACAAGCTACGAGCACTGTACTACAGCTAACACACACACGCACACACACAAAGATAGAGAGGATTGGGCTGTGTGAGTTCGTGCAGGAGTCACAGTAATGATGAGAAAATGACTCTGAAGCTGATCATCTCAGGTGTGGAGATTCAGTGGGATGAAAATAAGGAGGAATGTAAGGACTTATTACACACAAAAGAGGTAATAAATTAGACAGCCCTGTGAGTGTTCCTTTTATTTTGTCCAGATACATGTTAATGCACACATTAAACAGGGTGTCATGTTCCTGATCAGTGATAAGGAAACGTCTCTCTGTGTCCCTCATGCTAACAAACTCCACATACAGTTAAAACTCAGATATTTACATACACTGCGAAATTCCCAGTGTTGATTTAACACCCCAAGTGTTTATATATGACCTAATGGTCACGAATGTACTCTGAAAGTGTTAAATCAACACTCTGGGTGTTAATTCAAGACTAAGGATTTTGCTGTGTACACGTCAGAAACCTTGTTTGCCTTAACTGTCAAACATTAAATCAGAGTAAACTTTTTCAGTTTTAGATCAATAAATATTAACATATTTTTTGCATTTGTTAAATGCCAGAATCGAGTGAGGGATGTATTTTTTTAAATCACTTTCATCAAAGTCAGACGAATACATACACTATGTTTATTGTGTGTTTAAACAAAACGAAAACTTCAGATGATTCCATTCTCAGCTTAAGAAGTTTCTGATTCAGGTTAATTGATTCCATTTGACTTAGTTGGTGGCATACCTGTGGTTGCAGATAAAGGCACACCTCAAACACAGAGTGTTTATTTCTGAAGTGTATGTAAATATCTGGTTTCAACTGTACATAGCGCTCAAGTGTCTTTTTAATAAAACACTTGAAGTCTTGATTTTATTTCTCCAAAGAATTTATAATTGATTAAACGATTATTAACGAAGTCGACAGCTGCTTTAACAGTAATAATAATAACTTTCATGAGGAGTTTAGGTCAGAGCCACCCATTACTGCGACTCCAGCCGAGAGATGAACACAGAGCTGTACACCTCACTGTCATTAACTTCTAATGATGTGTGAAGTGGTTCAGAGCTGTACCCTCACTGTAAGGTGTCTTATTATTATTCATATGTAGTGTATGTTACACACTAAGACAGTGTTTAAAACACGCTCATGAGGAAACAACTCTCTATAACACTGAGGTTTCAAACACAGGCCTTAAAACTAATCGGTCCGATCTCAGAGATCAGACTGTTTTACAGCATCTGCACATTTATTGACGTTCAGTTTGAGAATCTGAGCAAAATAAGATAAAATTAAATCACCTCCACAGGCACTTACAGAGTTACTGTATAAACTATATCCACTTTACACATGAAATTAAAGTAAGATTTTTTTTTTTTGACCGACTCCAATCATCTAATTTTTAAAAACAATACATACTGTTTCTTTATGCACGGGAGTTTTTTTTTTTAAGCTAAACAAACAGCTCTGTAATAAAAACACTTAGATAAAATAAACTACAGTAGTGACCCGGTGTGGTAAAACACTCCTACACACCTCACTGCGGGGTGAATTAAATTATAACCAGCGTATCTGATTTTATACCACAGTACAGGACAACACCACACGATACTCATATACAGCACTGATATACTACTACTAATAATAATGATAAATGTTTATGGAGTGAATAACATCGGGAGTTAGGTGGTAAGTGTGCTGTTTATTTTTGTATTCTCTTTGGAATAATAACTTGAGATAAATGCAGTGAGATGCGACACGGGCAGCTTTAACCTTCAGGCCTTTAAGACTGTAGTTCCTTTATTATTTATTAATTACTTAAGAGATTATTAGTACGTAAACACACTGTCATCTTCAGTCTCTTACAGGGAATGTAGACTTGTCTTACTGCTCATTTCCATACATTTCCACACACACACACACAGAACAGGTTTAACATGTTGTTGAATATGAAACTGAGCTGTATAAACGAGTGTGACGTGAAGAACACCTCACCTGAAGCCTTACTGACACACAAACCTGTATGGCATGATACTGTACATGACAGGCTCTATGTGTGTGTGTGTGTGTGTGTGTGTGTGTGTGTGTAGAATGACACCCACACATTGCTGTAAAGATGCTATCTTACAGTGTGTGTTGTTAAAAGCACTGAATGAATAAAAAAATAAACCTAAACTGAATAATCTGCTGTACATCAGGAACTAACACTGCTGCTAAACACTAACATCCCCTACAGGACTGGTGTGTGTGTGTGTGTGTGTGTGTGTGGTGAGTGACTACAGCTGACATTCAGTCTGTAAAACAGCAAACTAATACAATAAAATGTTTAAAGAACAAACTATTTGTTTTATTTTTTATTATAACAGGAGTTTTTTCTCTTTACAAAATAATCCAACATCCTGCACACACAAACACACACGTGAAACATTTTTCCACAGGAAATGATGTAAATGCAGATAAACCGTTCCAGCCGCACAAACATATTACCAATATTACAGATTTTCAACACTATAGTCATATTTCAGCTCAGCATTTAACACTATCGTCCGCCCAACATCTGATCGGGAAGCTGAGCCTGTTGGGCCTGAACACCTCCCTCTGTAACTGTATCCTGGACTTTCTGACCGGAAGACCTCAGTACGGACCTGTGACTGCACCTCCAGCATCACCACACTGAGTACTGGGGTTCCCCAGGGTTGTGTGCTCAGTCCCCTGATGTTCACACCGCTGACTCATGACTGTGTAGCGACACACAGATCCAACCACGTCATCAATCAGCACACAGAGAGGAAGTGCAGAGAATAACGGACTGGTGCAAATACAAGAACCTGTCTCTGAACATTGTTGTTGACTTTAGGGGGACACGGAGCGACCACTCTGCGCTGAGCATCTGTGGAGATCGTCGACAGCACCAAATTCCTGGGTGTCCACCTCGAGAAGAACTTGACCTGGTCCCTCAACACAGCCCTCTGCACAAGAAAGCCCAACAGCGTCTCTTCTACCTGAGAAGGCTGAGGAAGGCCCAGGTTCCACCACTGATCCTTACTATCTCCTATAGAGGGACTAACGAAAGCATCCTTAGCGGCTGCATCACTGTCTGGTTTGGGAATTGTGCCATATCAGAACACAAGACCCTACAGCGGATAGTGAGGACAGCAAAGAAGATCATCGGGGTCTCTCTCCTCTCTATCGAGGACATCTACACCACGCGCTGCATCCGCAAAACAACCAGCGTTGTGACTGATCCGACACAACACACACACTCTTCACCCTCCTGTCATCTGTAAAAAGGTACAGAAGCAATCGGGCCTCACATCCAGACTATTAACAGCTTTTTTTCCCCACAAGCCATCTGTCTCCTCAACAAAAAGGGACTGGACTGATAAAAACACACAGATAAACTCAATCACCTATAAACAAATGGCACTTAATCTGTTAACACACACGCAAACAGACTGATCAATAAACACCCAGCAATCTCACACACACTTGCTTTGTGCACATTTTTTACTACCTGCTACTTGCATAAGGACTGTTTTTTTTTTTTTTTACATCTTCACTAATTACAAGAAATGTTTACTGTTCTCATCTCACTACCTCAACTCATTGGAATGGTATTGGATTGGATTGTTATGTTCTTTGTAGCGTTGTCGCTCTTGGTTGCACTTTATGTTGTCTTTTTATAAGGCACGTAGTTTTTGTAAATTTCTAATATTAATCCGTTTTGTCTCAGCTAGTTGGCTAATCACTGTAGGTTTCTTAGTTAGCTAGTTCTTGTTTATGTATGTAGTTAATTTATGTTGTATGCATATAGCACTCTATTGGTGCTACTACTGTGTACTGAACTGTATAGGGTTGAAGTGACAATAAAAGCCGACTTTCCTTGACTTTATTATTTTTGCGTATAAAAACGAAACATTTAGAAGAGACATGTAAATAAAGTTAAATATGGAATAAATAGACATTAAACCTCACTTTCTCTTGGCACTCCTGCATTAAAAACCAAACTGAAAGCGACTCGCTTTTCTTCTTGCTACCATCCTTGCTAAACTCCCTTCACTTGGCTTTCCACTGAACAAGTTCCCGGATGTTCATGCAACTTATCCGTTGTTCAATTTGGCTCGGTTTGGTCGCCTGTTTGCTGAAAAAGCTTCACTTGTCAAGGCAAATTTCTTGAAAAGTTTCAGTACTTAAGGCAAAACATTCGTGAGGTGAGACGTTCGTATGCTGTAAGTACTGCTGTATTTCAAGTTTTTAACTATTACACACACATACAGTACACACAAACACAAAATCATCTGAAACATTTCAAACAAGAAATGTAATGGATCACACATTTATTTACACTTCAGCGATCTGCGGATGTGTGTTATCCAAACACTCCTGGGTCAAGCAGCTGAATAGACTGGACAAGTGTGTGAAAGTCCTGCTCCGTCCAAACACCTTCAGTAACCACACCACTGCTACTGCTGAGGGGACTGGGGTGGGGAGGTGAGAGAAAGAGAGTGTGTGTGTTATTCTCACTCAGCGGTTGGTGTAAACAGTAACTTTATGCAGGTGTGATAGTTTCAGTTTAATGACTGTAGTGCTTTCATGGAAACAGTTTAAATTTAATGATGTCATAGTGACTGCTGATTAGTGATCAATTCAAATAAAACTGTGCGTGTGGACTGACCTGATGCTGACCGGGTTGTTGAAGGTGATCAGGATGTCAGTGGTGTACTGCGGCAGACGGAATAAACACAGGTGGATATTCACTATGTTTTTTGCCTGTCGACACACACACACAAAACACACCACAATCCCATATCAGCAGAGTAACAGGTGGTCATGCCTCTCTCTCTTACACACACATTATATAAATATAAATAAGCACACAGTAGCGCCCCCTAGTGATCCATAGAATGTTACTAATTGTTACGGCTGTCACTGGTAATAATCTACAGGTTCTACAGGAAGGCCCTGAGAGGGTCAACATTAGATATCTGATCCATCACTCAAACTCTTTAGGCTATGTACCAGATATGTAGATGTACATGTCTGATGTCTGATTCTGATCAGAATTTCACTTCCAGCCCAGTTTGAGAGAGTCTGATCCTCATTAGGAGAAAAGCTTGAAGTTGGTTGATTGTAGTGCTTACTCAGGATCACGCGGCTCACGCGGAACGCTACCACGAGTCTGAACAATTTATTATGAAACAGGAAGTGCGACTCTCGGTCAGTGAGTAGAATACATACTCAGCTTCCCTTTCCAAACATTTCACAACCGTTTACAGAACTCCCAAAGAGACATTAAAGTGTGAGGAGTGGGGTGTGTGTGCGCACTGCGGGGCTTTATAAAGAACGATTAAGGGTTGTGGTGGTCACTCAGGGTCAGTAGTGCACAGAAGTGTGTAACCACTGTAATTACCATGCTAGAACAGCAGTTTGAGACACAACCACAGAGCCATTTATATTTTTATTGTTATGTAAACATTAATAAATATTTATTTACATGTAGTACTGTGTGTGTGTGTGTTTTTGTGCGACACCTCCTCGTTGAATTTGGAGATGAGCTGAGCTCCGGTGAGGATCCAGGCCGAGCTGCACTGGCTGAGAGCGAGCTGATCGTGAGGGACACACTGCACCTCCATCACCTCCATCTGCCCTGCCTCCGATGCCTTATTACTGCCTGCTACATCTTCAAAGTGATACCTGATATACGCACACGCACACACAGCTTTTAGTTAAATCTGAGCATTTCATGGTTGGAATGGTGGTGTGGTTGTGTGTGCGTGTGTGTTAGTTACCTGGCAGCCTGTGAATCCTCCACATGACTCTGATACTCAAGCAGCTCTATGATGATGCTCTGGTCTGTGTGTGTGTGAGCAAAAACTTCCTGATTATCAGGCATTTCCCTCAACTCACTGATACAGAGAGAGAGGGAGAGAGAGAGGGAGTGAGAGAGGGGTGAAGCGGTATATCATTATCATGATGTGTGTGTGTGTGTGTTTAATGTGTGGACAGTACTGTGTGCACATCGAGACCAGAGCAGAGAAACATTACGAAGGTGAGATGAGTGGAAGTGGACGGGATCTTCTATCAGGGCTGCAGGTAATATATCAGAGGGTGTTTTTGTTTAACTTAAACCCCAGGCTGTCACACAAATGCAATAAAGTTACCTGATACTGATACCTGTAGAGTGTTTGCAGTCATGTGACTGAATGCTGCCTGAATGTGACTGACTGTCCCGTGATGCCTCACTTCCAGCATTTTTATGATGGTATGTTTATTATCATCTCATCACCATATACAGGTATAATCTCAAAAATAAATGTTAAACAGAGCTGAGCTTAAAGTATGAATAAAAGAGTGACTTGTAGAATATTTATTTAATTCGCAGCATGTTTAATATCGCATTATTCACTCATTACAAAAGACTGCTAATACTGTGTATAATCTGAGGCAGTAGAGAAATTATATTCATAAAAAAAATCATGATTTTTATGGATAAAAGGTTTATATTGACTGGAAGTTACACCCCTGAGAGACTTGCCCGCTGAAAGGTGGATTACTGGAGAGATGTTGAGCTTGATGCGGGGTCATGACAGCAAAGCGTCATACCTGTGATCCACCTGGACCTGAGCTCTGGGACCGGCTCAGCTGGGATTCAGTACAAATTGATGCTTTTCTTTTCCTCTATGTGGGGAACATGAAATACTACTTCTGCAGCTATGGGTTTATATAAACATCACTAAACTAAATGGCATCAGAGTGCCAGGATCCAGGACAAGCTGGGACATCACCTGAATACTCTCTATAGTGTGTCTGTGTGTGTTTAATAGAGATACCTGATGTCTTTGATGTTGAGGGGGAAGACCGCGGACATGGCACCGCCGAATAGAGGCCGAGTCATTGCTCACCCTGCATGTATACACACACACACACACATACACCTGTAAAGTATTTGTTCCTTTTATTTAATTTACTTAAACTTAGTTAAAATATGCTGTTGGTCTTTATTTTGTAACAAATAATCTAAGATCGTTAAAATATAAATTTCACATTATTACTTTTAAACTGACCATTTTGACATGTTAATTATTTTAATGTGAAAGTTTTTTATTCAAATAAAACCTTGTGGATTAAAACAATCAATACAGCTTTAATCCGTTCCAACTACTGTGTAAAATCATCTTAAATTAGAATAATACATTTATAACTCCTGATATTATGACTAAACCGTGTGTGTTGTGTGTGTGTGTGTGTGTGTGAGAGAGAGGTAATATAACAAAATTATTACGTATCAAAATAAACTCAAGTGTAAATATTTTGCTAATATTCACGAAGTGAAATGTTACTGAACAAATCCAGATTTTAGTGAAGATAAACAAACCGAAGTCGAGCTGCGTATAGCTGATAATGTATAAATATCAGTTCTCAGATTTTAAGAACGTACCTTCACCTGAGGGGTTTATTTCTTCAAATTATGAGGTAACTCGCGTTTTATTTCCGACTTCTATCGCAAAATTCTACTTTTTAATGACGTTAGCTAACAGAGCTAACACTCCTGTCAGACTTGAGTTCCCGCCGCCATTAGCCGGATGTGACGCAATATTTTGTCCAGCACGTGCCTCCTTTGCGTCATGGGAAATGTAGTTTTACACGAAAAGTTCAAGAAGCACGGCTGAGAGCAGGAAGTCCCCGAGTTTTATTCAGTTATTCAGCCTCAGTGTCCAAATAAATCCTTTAATTGATATTAACACAGATTAAAAAATTTAAATGAAGGTAGGCACAATATTACAACTAGAGTACATATACCATACAATGCTGAAAAACATCAATATATAATATTTATAAATAAACAAAATTCAATTACAAAAAAAATATATAGTTAACTTCAGTTAATAGTTAACAGCAGCACACAAGTCAGTGAAGAGAACACAAATACATCTAAAATACAATCATTGTTTCAGAAACAGTCCAGTTTAATCTCATCCATATACAGGAAGTGCACTGAGCAGTGAGTGAAATATGGAGGCATTAAATCAACGTCAGTACGGATGTCAGTAACCCCTGAATGTTTCAGACACCACTGTGAACACTCAACAACAGTCTTTACCATATAAACAACCTCATCAGCAGCTAACAGGACTACACATTTGAATCAATAAATCAGGTTCTTATCCCCAGTTCTGGAGAACTACTCACACACAGCTCAGGAACCGCTGTTAAAATGTTTTCCAGGACCAGGGATGGAACGATGTTGGTCAAAAGAAAATATAGTCTGTAGTCGCTCTGTCTGTCCTTCTGTGTGTGTATGTGAGTGAGAGAAATAAGTTTGACTTGTTTGGACTGAGGGTTTCTTGGTGTGCAGTACAGAGCGACTCAGTTCAGCAGAACGATGGGGCCGAGAGTCTGACAGAACACAAACAATCAAACCATTAACAATGATCACATACGGAGCGTCTCCAAAAGACCTGATAACGTAATGCTCTTGAGCCTCATGTAGTTATCCATCGCTGGATTAAGACATCTTGCTTCCTGTCACAGCACTCACACACCTTGTGCTTCCCATCAACACTGCACCAGCTAAAAAGACACAATCACAAATTCGGTATTGTGTTGAACACATGTGTTAAAACCTCTTTGATGAGCAAACAGTTCATGTAAAGAGTAATGCCAAAGCAGTCCTGCTGTGCTTAATGTTGAGCTGCATGTTAAGTTCCTGGTTTGAACACTAGGTGTCACTCTAACTACAGGAAAGACTCAGACCTCTTATGCCTTTAAGGAGCTTTACGTCCTAGGTGTAATGATGGACTCAGTACCCTGACTGTAGATGTTTGTGTGTAACAGAGCCGAGTCTCACTGTGCAATGCTGAAGTATTTCCCAGGCGGAATTATGAGGATTCCCAGAGGATGAGAGCGCAGCACAAACTCTGATTAGACAGGTGTGTTCACCCGTTTGCTCTGTCTGCCACTGCAGCACTCTGTTAATTCTGTATTTGCATCTCAATCGAACAGATCTGAGAGATCTAGTGAACCTAGTTCAGCTCACATTGGACAGAAGGTTAGATTAATGTGAAAGGAACAGCAGTGATGTGGTGAGGTGGTGTTCACCTGTTCCCCAGGTAGCTACAGCCTTTATTTACAGATTCCTGCTCTTGAACTGCTTCTGCTGTCTTCATCCAGCACCTGAGGAACATCTGCAGGAAGGAAAACCAATTAAATCAGCAGTTGCAGGGACACAAACACCTCATAACTATGCAACACAAAACACTTCACCTCACAACACCACAAATCCATTACAACCTCACAACTTCACAGCCACACAAGACTACAGCAACACTACAACGGCTTCATAACCTCATTATGTCGCAACACAACCTCAAAACCCAAACCCATGACCATGCAACACAAATCTACAATCACTTCACAACCACACACCCACACTCAACCTCAAAATGACAACCTCAATCATTAAAAAAACCTCACCAGCATCCAATCCCACACTGATGCAACCTCGCGCTCACAACCTCACAAACACCCAACACAAACTCGCAATTAACCTCACAGCCAAACAAGTTTATCCTCCAAATTACAACTTTTCAACCTCAATCACCCAACCTCTCACAATCCCAAGCTTAACATTACACAAGCTTAGTACAATCATGCAACCTCAAAATCACAACACAACCTTTTAACCTCAGCCTCAGTTACATAAGCTCACAATCACATCACCACCACAACACGGCAATCACACAACCTCAGTCACATAAACTCAACCTCAAAAACCTCACATTCATGTTGTGTAGCAAACCATGCGTGTTGTAACGAGACAGCCTTCAACACTGCTGTAACAGTGACAACCACAAGAAATCTGACAGTAACATCTGTACACTGACCACTCCGTTGTACTCTCACAGACACACTGTGTGGATTGTGCTTTAGTGCACACCCTCATGGTGTAGGAACAGTAACCCAAGAAGGAACAGTAACATCCTCACAGCGCTGCCGGGAAGTCGTTCGTCTCTGAGCGAGTTGAGTTTCACTGTCAGCACATGACCATCTGCCTCGGGGACACCAGAACACCTACGGCACGGAGGAGAGTTCACAGTAAATACAACAAAAAGGCATACATTCCTGGCTATAAATATGAAACTTTGAAATGCAACTGTTTTTGACAGAATCTGCTTGTTGATTTTTCCAGAAGGGGGCACTCTAATGACCACTACAGTCCAAAAGGGGGCACTCTAATGACCACTACACATTGACTGCATGTGATGATATTTTCTTGTTTTTGTGTAAATGTTAAGTGAGGGGTGTGGCTCTGACCTGTGGTCATTGATGAGGTCACAGGTGGGCGTGACTGCAGTGTCAGGTCCAAGTGTGACCACACAACGGTCCAGGAAGAGTTTAAAGGCACTGTGATGAGCGCTGAGAACAGACGCCACCATGCTCACGGCTTTATCAGAATCGGTCATGTCCAGCCATCTCTCAGACATCCAATCATCTACAACACAGCACAAAAGGCAGCAGTGCATTTTGGGTAAATTACCCACACACAACAGGTACAGTTAGCTGAACCATGTGCTTCGGGGGAAAAAAAAAAGTGGAATGAAACAAAGAAGGAAGTGAAACACACCGGTCCTGGACACAGGTGAGGGTGGGGCGGGGCTGACAGGATGCAACTGCATATTACTGCTGACAAAGTGAGTCCTGTTTATAGCAACACAACACACACATTCCAGTCACACACTGCACGCGTGCACACACACACACTAGCAGACATATAACTGAAGGGTTCCTAAATGAGTGCGAATACACTAGTGAGTGTAACAGCCCTGTCGTAACAGACCCAGCCTGACCTCTTGTAGTGGCACTCGACGGGGATTGCCACACACGCCGACCTGA
This sequence comes from Clarias macrocephalus, assembly GCA_011419295.1. Taxonomy (NCBI): domain Eukaryota; kingdom Metazoa; phylum Chordata; class Actinopteri; order Siluriformes; family Clariidae; genus Clarias; species Clarias macrocephalus. The sequence goes on along the minus strand of JAAGKR010003898.1, from coordinate 8,833 downwards.
TGATACCAAAGGGGTTTGGGGTTGGAATGTGGAACAGAGTGTTAGCATAAACCAAACGGTCACCTTCAACCTGGAAGAAACACAAATACATGAATGATCACAGAGCCACATTTTGAGCAGTCACATGACCATGATAGAAATTTGCCATCAGAGCATGTTCAACCTCAACAGTGCCCTCTGCTGGTCTGGTCGGGCTCCAACACCATCTCAAAGTGAATTAAATTTTTTTTTTATTATTAATGAATAAGGCCTCATTTCTTACACTTGCAGCAATGTTTATTGCATCAATATGCTTTGATTACTTTTTTACCAGTACTAGTCCAAATTTTGGACCCAATTAATTTTTATTTTAAAATCTTATGACTTCAGGATGTTCTACAAACTATGAAATACCATCGGCAGGTGCTAAGAAGTACCTTCTGGTGTTATATAAATTAAGTAAAGAATCATTAAGACATGAAGCTCAGGTCATATGGAAAACTGCAAGAACTACATGTACAGTATCTTTAAGTGCCGTCACAAAACCGTTAAACACTATGATAAAACTATCTCTGATGATGCACATTGCAGGAAATGAAGCTCAAGACTTCACTTTGCTGCACAGGTGATGTTCATTGAGGCCATGTCCACACGTAGCCGGGTATTTTTAAAAACAGGTCTTTCACTGTGTTTGGCCTTCCATCCACATGCAAACGCAGTTTGGGTCGTTGAAAACAGAGCTTTTGTAAAACTCCTCCAAAAGTGAAGATTTTACAAAACTCTTCAGTGTTGTGTGGACAGGGCAAACGAAAATTTTGGCTCGTTGCAATGTCACCTTGTGGCTGTAGATGTCACAATACAATATAATACAATGTAATACAATATTACATACATATATTAGATTTCTGTATTAATTGTGCATTTTTTACCAGTACTCTTGGGTCATATTTAATGTGAAATAAGGTATTCAAAAGTTTAATGTGCAATAGAGTACTTACCTTTTTTAGGACACTATTTTCTTTTATTTTATTCTACATCTCATTTTATTTTATTTATTAGTTTTTCCTTATTACTTTTTCCTTTCTAGTGGATAACAACTGTGAGCAACTGTAACCAAGAATAAGCAATTTCCCTCTGGGATTAATTAAGTCATTTGAATCTTGAATTGAATTGTCTGTGTGCCTCCTTGATTTGATGTCAGCTTTGTTTATGAGGGTATTTTGTGCAACGGCGGACTTGCGTACGATGGTTTTGGACGAGCTCCGGTCGGACTTCTACATGGCAGAACTGGTAACGATAAACCGGCTTCTGATTGGCCCCCTGTTGATTAGGCGTGTTCCTGACAGCACCTAACAGGGCCTTTTGTGTTATAGGTCATGTGGACAGAATTATATATATATACACACAAAGCAGAAAAATAATGTTTTTAAAAATACTCTAAGCCTCAGAAATCACCAACGAACCCGACCTCAGATCAGAGCCTACAGGAATGCTCCACAAAGCTGTTCAGAGGAGAAGAGTTCATTTTTCTGATCTTCAGAAAAATGTTGAAACATTTGTAGAAAAATAATACAAATAAAGAACGACTGTTATATATTAAAGTGCGTCCAAACTTCTAACTGTTCATGTGTGTTTAGATAAAAATTGTTTAAGTGTTATGTGAGTGTAAAATGTGCGAGTAAAACTTCAGCAACACTGAAATGATGACTGGGAAACAGCACCAGACACGGAACACTCATTTCTCCTCAACACACACACACACACACACACACACACACACACACACACACACACACACACACACACACACACACACAAAACAAAATTCCTAAACTTGGATAGAGAATGATGCGAGTGTGTTATGAAGAGGAAAGCTCTCTCATGGCTCTTGATCACAAATGGCTTAAAGTTTAAGCCCCCCGCCCCCCCATTTCTGATTTTAATTGAAATTATATGTAATGTATTTACCTAAAGAACAAAATAATCAACAAAACAAACACACTTCATATTTAATGAAGAACGTTCATTTTACATCTTACAGGAACCTGTCTCTTCTCAGTGCTGTGTGTGTGTGTGTGTGTGTGTGTGTGTGACAGCCCTGCTGAGATTAATGTCATTATTAGTCTCTACTTTCCGGTCCCCTGGTTAGAAGTCCCGCCCACCTGACATAATGAATCAACATAGAATTTTAATTGAATCTATGGTGAGTCAGTGCTCGAGTGTTTGTGTTGGAGTGTGTGTGTGTGTGTGTGTGTGTGTGTGATCACACCCGGTGCGGTAGTTACCCGCAGTTGTGCGCCGCACTCGTGCAGTCCCGCAGTGATCACGTGCTCGCCTCCCCCCCGCCGTGTCGCCCCGCAGTGCCCCGCCGAGGTCTCCGGTCCGAGCCGCAGCTCTCCCGCATGCACGAGCCGCCCGGTCCCGTAGAGATCAGCGCGTGCTCTCACCACCATGCTATGCTCCGTGCAGTGCACGCGGACGCCCAGCGGCAGCGCGCGGACCTCGGACCGGAACCCGGCGGCTTTGTATCGCCTCCCCTCCAGTCCGACCCGCGGCCCCTCCTTCCCCACGCGGATCCCGCTCGCGCCTCCGGTCACAAGCGTCAACACCGTGATGAGCGCGAGCTGCTGTGTACCAAACCTCATCGTGTTTAATCCGGGTTAAAGACCGAGCGCGCGCCCGGAGTGGGGCATTTCTAACGCTTTCACTCAATTATCGCATAGCCACGCCCCCTTACTTTCCCCAATTAAAGAATCATGACGTCATTCCACCGAACTGAAAGACGGATTTTAGAGCAGTGTTTAAAATGATTTACAGTCTGTCAGGGTCTTTTCATCTTCTATATATGTTTTATTTAATATATAATTATAAGTGCAATACTATTTATTCTATTAAAACTAATAATAATATTTGAATTTAAGCTTTAACACTTTAATAGCTGTAATTTGTAAAAATCTGTACACTAGCTAAATGTTGTGCACTTATTGTGTGTAGTGCATTGGTGTGTACTTGAGAGTCACAAACATCTAATCTAAGAATCAAATTCTTTGTATGTCAACATACGTGGTGAATGAAACCTGATTCTGAAGTGTGAGAAACAGTTTATTCATGTACACAAGGTGGGATGTGATTATCTGCCTCAGGCTCACTAAGAGTGAGAACAATACACACATCACAAGAACAGAACAACATGTCAGGAGGTTACAGTCGCCACGGTTAGGCTCTTCCGTAGGCCTTTAGTCTCAGTGTGTGTTTTTATTTAACAGAGATCTGCTTGGATCTGTAGCTGTAGCCATGTTTATTCCCTCAGGCTTCACCTCGGTGTTAGCTAGCCGCGTGCTGCATGTAGCCGAACCCGTGTCTCCCACAGTTAGTTTAAACCACTCAAGATAGTTTTAGTTTCGTTAAAGTGTGTGAATCCCCATCCCCAGTTGGAGTTGAAGAGTCCTGATCAACAGAATTCTGTGAAGGAAGGAAGCATAAGACAAACGGGATAAAACGGAGACTATATTAATAAAAACCCTGTTTTACATCAGCAGCAACTTACAAATAAAGTCTCAATTTGAGAAGATGTACAAAATATAAAACACCATAAATAAGTATTACTCATAGTTTTGTACTTTATAACTGTACTTTATGACTTTTAAATATGACAGACAGATAAAGCGGCTGGTCAGGAAACTTTTGAAGTCAGATGCAGACAGGACACTTCTCAGTCACGAAAAAATATAGAGATAGATATTCAATTAAAATTCATTATACTTAATTTATCAAAAGAAAAATACTTATACTTTGTTCCTATCGCTTCACAACTCATGAGAACAGACCGAAACCAGAACCGAACCGCAGATTAAACACGCTCATATGACACAAAATAACGTGATTAAACATCGCTAAACAGCAGCTCCTCAATAAATATCTCATGGTAATGAGCACTGATTGTTCCTGATAATATTCCAATGTGGGCCTTGAGAATCCCAGAAATTGTAATGGATAATTTTTTCAGTTGATAGTTGATTTTTGTTAAACTTTTTCTCGGTCGGCGATTGAGGATGTTTCCGGTCCATACTCTGTTTACTTTTTACTCTCAGGCTCACCAATTGATTCAGCACCAGGTACGCCCTCAGACCACAAAAGATTTAATCCCTTAATGCTGCTTTTATTTCACAGTAATCACAAGTGGGGCATCCATTGTTGCTCACACCGCAGTTCCAAATGAGCGGATGTAACACGTTCACACCTGCACAGTAGTGACTGGGGAGACCCTTAAACAGAAATGATGCATTCACAACCACATGGCTGTTGTGTTATTATCCGTTGGTTCTGATTGGTTGAAAATCCCTTTGGGATCATCCATATATCAATTTTATATAGTCTAATAAGAGCAATGTATTATTAAAGTCTGTGACGGATTGGCATCCCGGCTCATGCCCTGAGTGCCCTGGGTTGGGCTTCAGGTGTTCCCCGATGATGGGAGAGAGAGTATAATAGAGTATAAAGTGACTAAAAATAAGTGATGTATAAAAGATGATACATTGGCAAATAAAGATAACAATGATTGCAAAAATATGTCACGAGTACCGGAACAGTCAGTCCGAGAACACTGCAGTTGGCCAATGTTGTGTAAATTGTGTTTGGATCAATCAGGTTTGGATTGTTGGTGTAATTGTTACGCCATATCCCCATATAGGTCTGTAAAATATAACTGTATATAAAATCAGTTGTAAAACACAGAACATCCTGCCCCGCCAAGGTCCTGGGGAAATGAGAATTATGGTCAGGGACAGGCAGGTAAAATAAAGGGAGCGCTCCTGAGAAAAAGGACAGGAGGCAATTCTAGAGGTAATACCTGCGTATTTTCTTTTGTTTTTTTTTCATGAATGAGTGTGTGTGTGTGTGTGGTGTGTGTGAGTGTGTGTGTGTATGTTGCAATGTTGTCAGTGGTTATCTAATCTAATTTGTGGGAGTGAGAGATAACGTAGATGATGACATGTGACACAGGAAACACTCATGATGAGATAACAGAGGGAATCCTCCAAACCTTTAATGATCCTGTATCATCCTAATTCACCTCTGCATGATGAACAGATCACACAGAGAGACCGGTGCACCGAGAGGCAGTTAAGGAGATAGAGAGAGATAGAATGACATAGTAGACAGTAGACAGACTGGCTTACAGATGAGCAGATAAATAGACAGGTGTTATATTTGGGACAAGGTCAAGAGATGTGTGTGTGTGTGTGTGTGTGTGTGTGTGTGTGTGTGTGTGTGTGTGTGTGTTATCTGTGCTGTATACACACGCTGCATGTGTGTTAAATAACCATGAGAGATATGTGTGGACTAAACCCTGAGCCTTCTGACCGAAGCAGGTCAATCAGGAGATAAAATGTCTTTCAAAGATTCAGTGCCATTCAGTATTTTATAGGTCAGTAGTAGTGTTTTATAATCAGTGTGAAGTCTCACTGAGAGCGAGTGCAGTGGGTGAGAGAGGGGTGGCGTGCTCACATCTACTGCTTCTAGTCAGGGCTCTTATTGACTTATGTACAATAAGACTATTCATAAACAGCAGACCAAATTAAACTAAGGTACATTTAGATTTATCACTGTAAAGTGAGATGTTCCAGATGTTATATAATGTTCCAGGTCTGATCCAGATGTTTAGGGATGATGCAAGAAAAACATCTTCCACCAGCTGCCTGCATTATGTTTCTGTTTTACTTTTCCTGAGCGGGTTGCATTCACGGAGTAATATACAGAGTATATACATCCTCACAAAGTATACACATACTCATGGAGTATACACATAGGCACAGAGTATACACATACTGTACTCACAGAGTATACACAAAGGCACAGAGTACACACATACTCACAGAGTATACACATAGGCACAGAGTATATACATCCCCACAAAGTATACACATACTCACAGAGTATACACAAAGGCACAGAGTATACACATACTCACGGAGTATACACATGGGCACAGAGTATACACATACTGTACTCACAGAGTATACACAAAGGCACAGAGTACACACATACTCACAGAGTATACACATAGGCACAGAGTATATACATCCCCACAAAGTATACACATACTCACAGAGTATACACAAAGGCACAGAGTATACACAAAGGCACAGAGTATACACATACTCACGGAGTATACACATGGGCACAGAGTATACACATACTGTACTCACAGAGTATACACAAAGGCACAGAGTACACACATACTCACAGAGTATACACATAGGCACAGAGTATATACATCCCCACAAAGTATACACATACTCACAGAGTATACACAAAGGCACAGAGTATACACAAAGGCACAGAGTATACACATACTCACGGAGTATACACATGGGCACAGAGTATACACATACTGTACTCACAGAGTATACACAAAGGCACAGAGTACACACATACTCACAGAGTATACACATAGGCACAGAGTATATACATCCCCACAAAGTATACACATACTCACAGAGTATACACAAAGGCACAGAGTATACACAAAGGCACAGAGTATACACATACTCACGGAGTATACACATGGGCACAGAGTATACACATACTGTACTCACAGAGTATACACAAAGGCACAGAGTACACACATACTCACAGAGTATACACATAGGCACAGAGTATATACATCCCCACAAAGTATACACATACTCACAGAGTATACACAAAGGCACAGAGTATACACAAAGGCACAGAGTATACACATACTCACGGAGTATACACATGGGCACAGAGTATACACATACTGTACTCACAGAGTATACACAAAGGCACAGAGTATACACACACTGTACTCACAGAGTATACACATAGGCACAGAGTATACACATAGGCACAGAGTATACACATACTCATGGAGTATACACATAGGCTCAGAGTATACATATACTCACATAGTATACACATAGGCACAGAGTATACATATACCCATGGAGTATACACACAGGCACAGAGTAAACACATACTCACAGAATATACACACAGGCACAGAGTATACATATACTCACATAGTATACACATAGGCACGGAATATACACATACTCACAGAGTATAAATATACTCATGGTGTATACACATAGGCACAGAGTATACACATAGGCACAGAGTATACACATACTCACATAGTATACACATAGGCACAGAGTATACATATACTCACAGAGTATACATATACTCATGGAGTATACACATAGGCACAGAGTATACACATAGTCAAGTCAAGTCAATTTTATTTATATAGCGCTTTTAACAATTGACATTGTCGCAAAGCAGCTTTACACAATAAAAAGAAGTAAGTCTGTATGCAATGTGTATGAATCAAAATGATAAGATTGTCCCTGATGAGCAAGCCGAGGGCGACGGTGGCAAGGAAAAACTCCCTGGGATCCCAGACTCAACAGGGAACCCATCCTCATCTGGGTGATAACGGATAGCAGGGATTGATCAGCATAATACTGTGTACTGGAAGTTCAGTATAACAGGAGATGTGTTAAAATTTAAATTAAAAGGAGTCCAGTTTGTTCCTGGAGGCTCAGGTAGACTGTAGGAGATTCCAGTCCTGAGCTATCGAAAAACTGAATAAAAAACATAGGCACAGTGTTAGTGACCTCTAGTGGAGGTTTCTGTCTGTCTGTAGTTTTTGTGGGTCGACTCAGTTTCCCAGAAGGCACCTCAGTCAGGTGATGAGTGCTCACCTGAACTGAGGTGGCTCGTTAAAGTTTCTATAAATAGCAGTTTGTTCTGGGAAACTGGGTTGAGCATTATTTGTATGTTTATTTGTTGTTGAATGTTGATTGTTTATATCCTATAATCGGCATATGGGCATTCCTTTTGTTTGGTTTTTGTTTCTTTGAGTTTTCTATTTTAGTTATATTGTTTAACCTTTGCTTTCAGAGGGCTCTAGTTTTGTTTTCTGTATGTTCTGATGGATTCATGGAGCTGCCTTGTTCAGTGTTTAGTCAGGCCGTGTCTCCTCCTGTGTAAGTACTGTTCTGTGTATCCCCAGTGTCGGCCTTCTTGTCTAGTTCTTTGTTTGTTGCTTTCCTTTTCTGTTTAGGTGTTTGTAACCACATGAGTGCTTAGCCGCTAGCCGGGTTAGCCGCTAGTAGGCCTAGACTGCTAGTAGGGTTAGCCCATAGTAGGGTTAGCCTCCAGTAGGCTAGTCTCTAGTGGGATTGACTGCTAGTGGTTCTGGTCACTAGTAGGTTAGCTGCTAGTTTGGAATAGCCTCATGGGTGCCCTGCTTCTTGTCTCCTGTTTCCTTTTTAGGTCAGTACTAACCCCATTAGCCACTAACCCGGTTAGGTCAGCATCCTGTGTCTCCATATTCCGTGTAGCTACTAACCCCACTAACCAGCCTCGTCTCTTGTGCCCCTGGTCCAGCCTAGGCTCTGTGCCCCTGGTCCAGCCTAGGCTCTGTGCCCCTGGTCCAGCCTAGGCTCTGTGCCCCTGGTCCAGCCTAGGCTCTGTGCCCCTGGTCCAGCCTAGGCTCTGTGCCCCTGGTCCAGCCTAGGCTCTGTGCCCCTGGTCCAGCCTAGGCTCTGTGCCCCTGGTCCAGCCTAGGCTCTGTGCCCCTGGTCCAGCCTAGGCTCTGTGCCCCTGGTCCAGCCTAGGCTCTGTGCCCCTGGTCCAGCCTAGGCTCTGTGCCCCTGGTCCAGCCTAGGCTCTGTGCCCCTGGTCCAGCCTAGGCTCTGTGCCCCTGGTCCAGCCTAGGCTCTGTGCCCCTGGTCCAGCCTAGGCTCTAGCCATGACCTGTCCAGCCCTGTTCCTAGTTCCCCTATGTGTCCTTAGCTCCAGCTCCATGTTTCCTCATCCTCAG
>JAAGKR010003897.1:10420-68206 GCA_011419295.1 Clarias macrocephalus | reverse complement strand
ATATATATGTGTGTGTGTGTGTATATATATATATATATATATATATATACAGTATATATATATATATACACACACACATATATATACATACACACACACACACACACACACACACACACACACACACACACACACGCGTATACATATACATACATATATATACACACATTTTATAATTTTTCATATCCAAGATGGTTTCAAAACTATCAATAGAGGACTGACTAGGACTTCTAGGATTCTCATTACTGAATAATGCAGGATGTGAAGAATCCAGCACTTACTTGCTTGTTTGGTACAATAGCGCAGAAGTCCTGCTTTAATTAATGCATTAATCATGGAAAGTGTAATAAGAGTATTTTCCCTAAAGATAGTGCCGAACAGGTTGCAGTAGCTTGAATTTGCACAAGGACAATACAATATGTAAAATGAAACATGCCCAGATTAGTGTAGTGAGTTGAGTACTGGCACGGAAATCATGAGGTCAAAGTAAACAGCTGGTGAGTCAGACACATTACTAAAGCACGCGTTACGTTCATCACATTTTACACTAGGATTAAAATTAACAAACTTAAAAAAGGATGTAAACAGTGTTGTTTTGCTCAATGAAAAAGAAAAGCACATCTATGTATGAAAGGTCTCCAGTGTTTGCATGTGGAAGGAAGGAATGAAGATAAAGACTGAAAATTTTCTAAAAGTTGTTTTTTTTTTCCCCAAGATATCATGTCAATCATAATTATTAATAGGGAAACAACTTGAGTGGAAAAATCTTTCACTAGGATGGCTACCTAGATTTCAGCATGTTGATCGATCTCACATTTGGTCCTTACTAGGCTAAAAATATATATATATATTTCTCACGAAGCAATGACTTTTTATGGAAGGTTTCTCATGTACAGTACTGTACATTTAATTCCTAACGTCAAGTAATATTCAGCATGTTGTTGCAACATATCAGCTAGGAGCTGTACGTTTTCTGTCCTTGTGTCCCTGAGGAATTATGAACGTGAAGGAGAAAGGAATCTGCATGCTCCAGTCTTTATAGATGCCTGAATGTTCCAGTAAGAGGAAGAGCGCAGATATCATTCTCCTGTAAGTATGTTACTCTGGCCTATGATGCAGCATGAGCAGCAACACATTGACAAGGATGTGCCTGGAAGGCTGTAACTAAGTATGTGTCCTCCCAGTTTGGTAACTTTCAGATGATAGGAGACAGCATGATAGTTGGTAAAAATAGTCCAAGACAACTTAAAGATCCCGGGAACATTTACAAAGAAAGAACGTAGATGAAGATGAGAAAAGATTCCAGGTTTCAATACAGGTCTCACTCAGGGGTCACTTTGCTTACCTACTTTTAAATAAGCCACTAGGGTCCAGGTTTCCTTAAGGCTGGTTGGGGTTTTTCCTGGAATGACAAAAAATCCTGAACGAGCTTGTACATTGGACCCAGCAAACACTGTGCCTGTGTAAAGGCATTAATATTGTACCCTGCAGTGCAGTCTGTTTGGAACACTTATAAGCAAAGGAAAGTCATTTATCTCACTTTGGCGACATAAATGAACGAAAATTACTCTACAAGCAAGTAGGCACAAAGGTTTGAGTGTTCATTGTGTCCACGTTACACCCTGCCATTACCAATAAGACCTGTTCCAGGTAGTAAGGAATAAGAGTAGATGAATACCAGAGCGTCTGTGTACTTAATAGTATGATTAATAATTGCAAATCCTTTCATAGGAGTGAATAATAAAAAATAAAAAAAAACTACCGTCACGATCCTGCGAGTAACTGGTGAGAAAAGAACGAGCAGCTTTGTCAGTTTCAGGCGAGCCCTAAAGAGTATTAAACATCAAGGGCTCTTGCCGACAATAGCCGAGCTGCGCACTCCTAATATCCGACTCCCTTATTATTTGGCGTAAATCCCTTCTCTGTCAAGCTCCACGCTTGGATCCAGAAAGCTAATTTAATTCCGAGAGTGTGGCAGGATCCAAGCAAAACCGGGCCATTTCTGCTCGACTGTGTAACACGCTCTGCAGCCAAGTGCTGTGCCCTGAGGAGACCTCAAGTAAAGATGTCCTCGCTCAGAATGCCAAACTCGCAAACGTAACGCGAGAATTTCCAGAAGGGTTTCCAGTGCTCATCATTTGGATCTCAAAAGGATCCAGCTTTTAAATATCCTAATAAACAATAATTCTTTTGCTCAAGTCTTTTGTATAAGTCAGTCTAGACTAATGGTCTTCTGAAATGTAAATGTCGTCTCGTATGCGGTATATTTTGCCAGTCAGTCACTGTACACAATCATTACTGTTGACTTACTGTACAAAATACCAATTTTAACTAATTTCAATTTCAATTATACATACACCCTGTAATCAGTACTGACAATGGAAGTGCGCTCATGGAAATGACATACTATGGGGCCCTTGGATTGCGAGTAACTTCTATACATTTTAACTTGTTAAACATTGCGAGGTCTTGATATACGAGTACTGTAGTAGTCTTCCAGGCATCACATGATCTCAACTGAGCCAGTGGCGCTCTCTTTCGTGCTGTGGGATTGTGGGTAATCGTCCCCCATGCTCAGACTCGGTGCGCGTGTACTGTTTACTATAACATTGTGACCGTGTGTGTGCGTGTAAAGCATTTTTTAAATTTTGTGTCCGAGTGTAGTGACTGTGCTTTAGTAACTGTACAGCAAACAACGGCCCTTGTGAAGAAAAAAAAATGAAAAAGGCAGTAGCAGTGCAGGAGATAAATCTGTTTAAGACAATCCAACGCCACATTTCCGCAAAATCCTCAAAATAGGCAAAAGCAAGTGTGATTAGAGAGGTTCCTTGTAAAAGAAGTTTGCTGACAGACCAGTGATTCCGTCAGTGTGTTTGTGCACGTGTGAAAGTCGGCCTACTCAGTAGCCCCTCTCCTCTCTTCAGCCACAACTCTTTTCAAAGGTAAATGCAGGTTCATTTGTTTTATTTTTATATGAATATTTGTGTGTGTATATATACATACACATAACCTAGACTAGGAATATTATGGGTATCATAACATGTTTTTTTTTTCTCTGACATAATGAAGTGCTTTGAGTTGATGTGATTCTTTCTCACAGTAAAAATTTATACACTACTATACCAAAGGATGTAATATGCTGTACCACATGTAAGCTATATACTTGCAAGCAGAATGAATAACTCTATGCACTGCAAACTTCCTCATTAAGAGGGGTCAAGTGTTTAGAGGACCAACTGGGAGCCTTCACTTAGGAGACCATTCAACCTCTAAATGGATAAAGAACCAGTGGGAATCTTTTAGCATTATATACGAGCACTAACCCAGCATGACCAAATGGGGGAGAAAAAAAAAAGTTCTGAGCTTTACATAGAACTATGTATACTAAAAGCATATGCATATTCAAAGCTAAGAGTATTCATTAAATTTTGTCCCTTAATGGTACTATTACTTCTTTGCCTGATAGGGGGGAGCCATTTGCATTCACAACGCAGGACCGACACCGCAGAGCCTCTAATTGCCTCTAAATTTAGCAAGCCCAGCTTGTCCTAGGTACATGGGGAAAGAGGGGCGGACAAGACCATTACGAAGAGAGAAAGAGAGAAATAAAGGGCATATTTAAATACCCAAGGACACATTTACAGCTAGAATGCACAAAATGACAAGTTTCTCACCATAACAATAAAAATGCACCACACATACAAATAGCAATTAAGGAACAAATGTTGTTTTCCTAAGTGGTTTGATTCATTTTTTTGACATTCAAAAAATGTCGTCACAGCAATCTTTCTTCTTTCGGGCATATTCCAGGAGATCCAAGGGAAGCTTTAACGGCTTAGATGTAAATGCTTTAGAGGATTAACCCAAAAGATGTGCTCGCAAAAAGGCAAACAAGGAGACCAAGTGAACATCCTTGAGCACCGTATCTCTGCTCTCGGAGGTAAGCAGACCTCATCCAGTGAATACAGTCCCCCGTTATTTTGGGTAAAGCTTAAGAACTCACTTTCTCATTCCCATAATCTATTCCAAGGACATTCACACCAGCTTCTGAGCAATAGAATTTGTTAAAACTACTTTCGTTTGTATGAAGTGTTTCAGCTAAGGATGCATCAAATATTAATCCAACCAAAATCCTGAGCTCAATACACAGAAGAGTGGTTTATGAATGGATGAATATTGATGCCATATAATTAAAATTCATCTAATATATCCTGAGGTTCCATTTTTCTGCTCAGGGTATTTATTGAGCACTCGCTCCAGCAGGGAAAGACCGGCAGCAAAGAAATCCTTCAGCATGTACTGTAAGAGTACAACACCTCGATCAATAGGCTATCCAAAACACCACATGACTTCCTCTGGGTGTGAATCCATTTCTGGCCTAGTACAATCCATCTACATGAGGAGCTGGATCAGACAGTATTCCCTGTATTCATGTGAAGATATTAAGAAAGTATGAAACTGAACAATAGTATCATGACCGTATCATGAATTAGAGGTGTGCATGAGGAGCAGGCATTTCTGACTCTCATGTAGATCGGATCATTTCTAATAACATCCAGTTTAACGGCCACTCTATGAATGAAATCATTTTAGACCGGAAGCACTTTTGTATCATTTAATATGCCTCATTAGATACATTAATCCTGCTCCCCTAGCTGTGACCAAATATTCAAGAACTCTTACAGTTGGAGTATAACGATACATCATGATACACCACACTTCAAAAATGTGCATCAAAAAAAAATTATTAATATGATGCAGTTGCACTGTTTGTACAACAAAAGTCACAGTTTTTAATGTATTTGTACTCATGTGAAGAGCATACAGTATTGGTCATGTGACCACATTTACTTTTGTGCTCTGCTCTTTCGAAGTAACCGACATCTTAATAACCCTGGATTAAAATGAGCAAGACGAATTATACAATACATCGTTAGGCAACATCACTATAACGACTGAATAGTGCTTTTTAGTAGTTTTTAACCACCATAAAAGTCCAGGTTAATCTGGGATTTTAGCTGACTTTGGTGCTTGATTTCTGCTACAGAGGTCCAAAGAGCAAGTTTGAGATTTTGTTTATTTGGTATGAGTGTAAGCTAAAGTGATCCTTTAATATTAAATATTGCAATATTAAATCTCTGTTTATGGCTATTTTTAACTTATTCACTTTTAATTGCCAAAAAAATCACCATTGTTTTTCTGTTTCAAGTCTTTTCTAACATTTTTCATTTAAATTTGATTTAAAAATTCTGACAAAACTGAACACTTTTTAAGTTTATTTATTGTATTGTTAGATCTCATGAATATTTGAATATTTAAATCTGACAAAACAATGCACCTAGTGATATGCTAACAAAATTTTTTACCCAAATGTCCCCCCCAAAAATGGAATTTTAAAAAAAATAATAATAATAATAAAATGCAAAGGGAAATGTTCTCCTTGACACACATTTCAGACTTAGTTTTTGGCTCACAGAGGATTCAGGAAATTTTACCTAGACTGTAGAGATGTGGAAATGGAAGTTTGGATCATTTTAGTGACTCAGTTCTTTGAATCTCATTCATCAAAACGAACAAATCCTTTTTTAGGAGTCATTTAGTTCATTTCGTTCTTTTGATCAGAAATAAAATAAAATATTACATTTTCAATAAACACACCCCCAACATGCCTACATACAGTACACAAATTTTGGCTATAGTTCCAGCTATTACAATGTAGCTAAGGACATATTATAAACAGAATGAGCAGCTCATCTCTCATATCTTCTGGTCTCAATCGTTTGTTCTTTTGTCATGTGACTCTCAGACGCTATGCAGTGCATTACACAGGAAACAGAATTGAGCGGTTCTTTGAATGAGTCTTCTAGTCCGAGTTGTTATTTCTTTTTACTCTATTCCACTGCGTTACTATGGGAGTCACGTGACAAAAGAACGAACGACTCGGACCAAAAGACTCAACAGGTAACTACTCATTCCTGTTTCCTGTACATAGCCGACGGAGGTTTGGTGATGATTTGCGCATGTGCGCCCAGTAGAAAATTAACAAATCACTCTGAGACTACTCGTTCATCTGAGTCACGTTAAATACTCGTTCAAAAAGAACGAATCGTTCATGAACGACCCATCACTACTAGACTGTATTTCACATTCTGTGCCCTTTTCCTTTCAGTGAATTGGCTTTTTCCAATTTTATTTAAACAGTAAATAACAGAAGCATTGCATACACTATTAGGCTAACCACAGTACCAATAAAAGACAACTTGAAAGCATGGGTTATAGCCTGTATACTGGCTAAAAAACAAAACTGTCAACATTTTTCTTCTTTTTCAAACACTTGCCGAATTTGCACACTACATAGTCCGTTTACAATATACTGTATATTTTCATATTCTGCTTTGAATCTTATGCTTGATCTATCAAAGAAAGAATTTCATTGTATTTGGGGGGAAACATGTTTCATTACTGTGCATATGACAAAAACCTGAAACTTATTTTGCAACTGAAAGCGCGAATTGGCATAATTTATTCAGTAATACAATTTGGCATCACACTCAGGTATGACCTTCATTTCAGAGCATCACTAATATCAACAGTATCAATACTATGGATTGTCAATCCTATTATACATGTTAAAAACATCAAAACAGCCTTGCACTTGAAAACAGCACCTTATTTCCTTAGAAACTAATATATTGAAAAATCCATTTGACACATAAAACTAAATTTGACCTTTAAACACAATACAAAACGAGACAGGACAATTAAAAAAAAACATTCTATAGAATATACATATAATGCAAAAGAATTAGGAATGCTTTAGGAGTTGTGTCTAGGTAAAAAACAAACAAACAAACAAACAAAAAAAACACAACCAGCTTAGTCTTTATTGTTGAAATTTTATTTATCTTTAGTTAACTGAGCAGAACAGACATAATATTGTTACCACTAGTTATTAACACATATAAAAAAAATACACTGACAACTGAAAAAACATGAACATTTCTCAGTAGTCAAAACTATGTAGAATAAAGGATAAGGAGTTTGTTTGACTACAGAATTTACTCATCGAGGAAGTAGGAGTCTAAATCCCCCATATCATCCACAGCCTGGGTGGTGGTGGTGGTGTGCCGAGTTGACGGAGGGACACTGGGACCATTACTGGCTGTACTTTCTTGTCCCTTCTGAGCCATTTCCACTTCTTTCTTGATTTCTTTTCCTCCACCAAGCTGCCTCTGACTCTCCATGAAGTACTGGTTTGGGTGATTCAGAGAAAACCCAGCATCGTCAATCTGTTTGGAGGAATAAAGACATTTTGGATCGTTTTAAAACCTTGTGCTGCCACTTTACCCTGAGAGAGAATATTAAGATTTGGGCCGTGTTGTTTATGGAAATGAATTTCCTTTCCAAACTGAAAAAGACATTCCCCGTCCTCCTCTCATATTTCTATAAATAACGCTGATGCACTTTGAAGCCCCAACGAACAATCCCACTCAGACTGGAGTCAGTTTCCATTGTTTAAAGTAAAAGGAAAGCAGACAGTTTAACTGTACATAACTGTTGGAACATCACCTGGGACCTGTTCAACTCATGGTCCTTTAGAAAGAAATCATATCTGAAGTATTTCTGCCCTTTGAGAAAAGAGCGCCAAGGTCAACAATGTTGAGTAACAGCAAAGCAGAGTGATCCCTTACATAGAGATTTGTTTCTGTTAATGCTTTACAGCAAAACTGGGTTCAGGGTGGCTCCTAAGTGAAGCAAAAGAAAATGGTTTAATCCATTAAACCAAAGCCATCGCCACTTTAATTGGCATGTGTTGTATGAGACAAAAATTAAAAGTGGGCAGAAAGTGCCGAAACAAAATAAGGAAGAAAAAGAAGCAAAAGAAACAAAAAAAGATTAAAAATGATTATTATTATTAAGGTTAAAGGGTTTCAGCTTACAAAAACGTTGTGAGCCCTTGATTTAACGCAACACCACACTGAAGCACAGTCTCGGGTATGAATAAGAAATGCATAAGGATGAACCGATCCAGATGAATTTTGGAGTGTTCCCCCCTTTACTTTGTAGCAAGGAAGAAAGCTGAAATGCCTCAAAACCTCTCTGCTGCCTTTTCATTACTCTCTCCAGTGCTTGATTTATTGCCCTTGTGTAAATATTTCATCGGTGAAGTATTACATTTTGACCTTTAATAAACGCTGCCGGGGCGGGAAGAACGAAGGCGAACTATCCGTTCTAACGCGTGGCTGTGGGAGCAGGTGGGGCATATGGCGGTGATTAAAGTGGCACCACGTGGCCTAACAAGCGTGTCTTTATTCCTGTGATGACTCCAGCACATCAAAGCAGACAAGTGGGCGGAAGGAGGCAGGGAATCTATTGATGCGTAAATAAGTATGCTTTATCGCTCGCATTAAATGTCGGCGGTGTCTTTTCATACAACTGACTTAAAATATGACTCCTGACTTTCAGATATACGCATGTTTCATTGTCTGTGGGGAAACAGACATCTTATCATTCAAGCCCCGTTAGGCTGTTCATCAGTGGGGCTGTCTTTTTAATTTAGGAGGAAGACAAGTTGTTCACACTGTTTGGCTATTAGTCATCAGCTGCCAAACAGGGCCTGTGGTTCACAGAGCCACTGCTGTTTTCATTGTTATCCATTATAAGCAGCAGTTCAATCTAATCAATGACACTGAGCGCTTTAAATCTAGCCACAAACACGCACATAGGACATCTCCTCCATCAAGGGGGATCTAGGGCCACAGATCAGGGCTTTTAACACATTAAAATTAAAGTGCTAAAAATGTGAAGCACAACACTCTAATGAGTCATGATTACATTTTCTTGGGTTAAGGCGCAGAGACCAAAAACATTTCCACATTAACATGATGCACCCCATGGTTGAGATCACCAAACGTCAAAAAACATTCGATTTGGACTGATAATTATGCAGCATTTTATACCACGGTGCTGTTGAATTCTCAATTGGTCAGAATGTGGTCCTTTAACAGCACAGCTGCAGGGCAAATCACAGGTATATAATAATGCAGTTCTATAATTTGTTTGTTTCTATAGTAACAGGGGCCATCAGGTCAGATTTATTTTTCTTCAAACATTCCATGAGAAAAACATGCATCATTTACATCAATAATCAATCGTGTATACTCATTGAAGAATTGCTGCAAAATACAGCAAAAAGAAATAAAACGCTGATGTTTAACTTACTCTTATGAGCACTTGTATTCTTACAGTATAGTTACTGTACATGAATCAATAAACAGCCCCATCAGTCTTTGGAAGTGTTATCTCGTCAACCGTTTACACCAACACGTCTATTCTGCACACTGATGAGTCGTTTAACCCTTTGTCACTATACCCAGGATATTTTCCCTCATTTCTCAGCCTCTAGTGCATCTTATGTGACAGCCATGATAGGCATTTGAAAGGATTAGCTCTGGCCTTCATATGAAATTTTATTTTATTTTTTTTTATACCCAAATTAACTTGTCACCAATCCGTTTGCTCAGCTCAGGTATCTGCACGAATTTCGGTCCATGACTTGTCAGCTTGGGGCCTGCCTTCTGAGTTGAGGGATAGGACACCACTAATCCTGACTGACGCACTTTAGGAACTTTTCAGAGAGTGTGTCTGTGTGTTGGAGGGAGAGAGTCTCGTCAACACGGTCTTCACAGCTTTATGTCTGAATACCATGAGCACAGTAGGGGCTGGAACACCACAAGAAATCAGCACAGAGTGAAATGTTTACGCGTTCATTTGCTTTCCCACTGGCTCTGACCCACAAATCTGCAGCTTTCATGCGTCGCTTTATAGTACGCATTACTGAACTCTGGGAAAAAAAACAACAACAACAAAACCTGTCAACAGCTGCTTCTCATAAAATAGGGGGGGAAAAAAGACCTACCAAATTTAGTAACCAAGCCAATCATGTTTGCTTGTTAAACAATTTTATCCTTCCGAGCAACAAAAGAATATGAAACATGTATGAATTTTAGATGTGACCCAAAAGTTTGGACTTTGTTTTTTGTTTCCTCCTGATCAAAAGCAAACAGTTGTAATACAACTTTAAGTGGTCTAAAAAACTCAAAAATAGAGCGACAGTGACAGATAATGATGGATGCGATTGGATTGGTCGGACTCTGTGGAACTGATCTGGATGAATTACAGGGTTATCCCAGAGCTGTCGGAAAACAGAAAGCGGGTCAGAATCAAAAGGCATGCTTACACCGTGTGTCAGTTCAAAGTACTTCTGGCAGGCCAGCTGATAATGCATTCCCTTGACAAGGTCCAAAATCTGTAAGAATAACAGAAAGAGGGAGAGAGTGAGAGATGAACTCTTAAGCACTCCATTGACTTTAATTTGCTCTTTGACATAATGGCAGTGTTTTACAACGAACAATTTATTCCTAACAAACTGATGTCCATAAAGTTGAAAAAAAAAATCAAACTCTTTAATTTTAAATGAACATTAAACCTGTAATGTACATGATTAATGCATAATTGTTACACAGAACATCCTTGTATCCTTGTGTACATCCTTAAAGCCCTTCTCTCTGAATGTGCTCCCACCAGGATTTTGGAGCATTCCAGCTCGGCAACATATCGACATATGGCCAAATGCATTACACATCGCATCAGAGGGAACTGTGAGGTATGACAGATAGACCCCAGGGATCACCTAATGCCTGACATCATGCTCTATTCTCATACATCAGAGCAGAGTACAGTATGGCTCTCTGAGCTGTGCTCGTTTTTATGACTCAATTACATATAAAGCAAGTTAAAGTTGATGTTTGACATGAACATGCTTTCTCACCGTGCACAAATAATGTTTTCTGTTCAAATGGATTTATGGGTTAAGACATGAAATTTAATGCATTAAATTGTCACATGTACCTTACAGCACAATGACATTTTTGTTTTGCATATCCCAGTTAGGAAGCTGGGGTCAGAGTGCAGAGTCAGCCAAGATACAGCGCCCCTGAAGAGGATACTGTAGTTGCTCAGGCCGTCAACATTGGCTTTGCCGTTGTTGGGGCTTGATGTGAGAGCCTTAACCAACTGCCCTTTCACTGCAGAAATGTTTGAGTTAATAATGTAGACTTTTCAAAACAGTTACAAAACAACCCTAAGAGAATCATAATAGAATCTTCTCTGAAGTGACATCAGAGCAACATTGCTGTTTGCAGCATTGATCATTATAATAAGATCATTCCATATTTTCAAAGGGTTATAACACACATTCTGGTATTTTCTTTAGCTTAATCAACAGAGAGACAGAATGGCTTGTTACTAGAGATGCAATGATTTAAATCTTCTTGATGATAGGGGCTTCAGATTTTTTAAGAAAGTGTAACCTGCTGGTTCTGATTCTGGTCAATTCAGATTTTCTTTCTTTCTATTAACAATTTACAATTTACATTTTTAAAACGCAAACATTTCTGGAGATTTTATTTAAACTGAAATTTTCTATTAGGACTTTTTAAATCCCAAATAAATCTAAAAATGAAAAAGTGCTACTGGACAGAACCTTTTTTGGACAAGTAAAATCCAACCGAGGATGATGTGACTGCTTCCCACAATGGAGGGCGAAAGCCATCACATGCTTCCTCCTAGACACGCGATGTCAGCCAACTGTATATTTCCTCTGGTTAGGGGCAAGAGGAAAGCTCCACAAGGCGCCCTTTAGAAGCATGACACCCTTCCCTCCCAAGAGCATGAATAACCTGCTGCCTAGCCTAGACTCCCGGCGACAGAGATGCTACAGATGGCTGTAGCAGGAGTTGAGCCTCAATCCCTGGATGAAAGGACCAATGCTTACCCAAAAAGAAAAAAAAAATCTATTCACTGGCTGATCAATTACTGGATCTGTATTCATTTCATCATTAATATTGACAATACAGTTCACTGACCTATGAGAATTATTGAATTTATGCTTTGTGAGAATAGCCCTATGATCAGGATTCAGTGGAAACATCTGTAACCAACTTAGAACATTCTTCTTATTTGGCAGTACGCAACTGTCTCGTAAATCGCCGTCTGTAAAGAAAAGATTTAACATAAATACATCCAAGTCATTAATTACCTACTTCTAAACATACTATTTTCTTTTCTTTTTGCCTTCTTCTCCTTCCTCCTTCGTGTTATAAATAGCACATGGGATTCTCAAGTCCTTCAACACCTCCAGAGGTGAGAGTCACACCATGTTGGGTGCTCACTGACAGAGTGAGGGAGAGGTTAATTCTGCGCCCCTGCGCTACTTCACACCGGCTGGCGTCTGCTCCTTCTGGCCTCTGGTGTCACTTTGGCACCAGACAGGGTGACTGAGACGGCTGCTGTTCGGCATTTTAATCACCACTCTCACATTTGGTGCAGTTTTTAATTATCCAGTGCACTGGGCTGAGTGCTGCAGTGAGAGCTCACGGCCTCAAATCCACAGGTCTCAGGCTCTCAGAACAGCCCCAAACTACAAGGGGCTGCTCGGGTCACTGAACTAATAGTGAATTTAATTTGACAGGGAGACTGCAGCCTATGGGCTAACTTGTCAAACTAAGTTAACGCTCTGTGCCCTGTTTTCCCTCAACCTCATTGCAAGGTGGCAAGACAAGACATGGAGGAGAGATACATTTATCCATGATGTATAATATGAGGAGTGGGAACATCTGCATGGGTATTAGTTCCACATTGATAGTTTCCTAATGAAAAATTAGGCTTAATTATCAAACAACCTTTGAAAAACAAACTTAACATGTATGCATGAGTACATTTAAACACTGACAATATAGTGTGTACAACCTGTTCAGAATCCCACTGCCTGCTGCACTCCATGCATTATCCAAGGCACAATCTGGCTGAATGTAAAATGCTTTTTACACATAGCATCTTGAGTAGAGCTTACAGATTAAATTAAATTTTTGAATTCAGAAATCACAAAGAATTTAGGGTTCTTAAACCTCATGACAACGTGAAAAGACTCGATCATCAGGAGATTATGATTTTAATTTCTGACACCACCACAGCCATCCATAGTGAGAAGAACCAAAAGTAACCAAAACTGGCCGCGCTCACTTGGAGAGGGTAATGTCATAATTAGAGCTGTGCAATAACCTGTTTACACAAGTTAATCAATCGTTTCAATGCTGATTTGATTAATTTAAGCATTGGATCAGTTTTTATTTTTTAAATTGATTCACAATACATGCACTTACAGTGGTCTAGCTAATAAAGTTGTGATTTGTTTACTGCTAAAGATACTACAGATGCATCTCAATAAATTAGAATATCGTAAAAATTTTTATTTATTTAGTTTATTCAGGAAATCAATTTATAAAATTCATTACACATAGACTGATATATTTCAAGTGTTTATTTATTTATTACATTTTTGATAAATATGGCTTACAGCTAACGAAAACCCAAAATTTCTTTATCTCAAAATTAGAAAAATGTGAAAAAGTTTAATATCCGAAACTCATGGTGTCACACTCTAATCAGCTATTTAACAAAACACCTGCAAAGGTTTCCTGAGCCTCTAAAAATGGTCTCTGTCTGGTTCAGTAGGCTGGCTACTCACAGAGTACTGTATCTACTGTAAGCACATCAATGAGAAGGTGAATGGAAGGAAAAATGTGTTATAAAAATGTGCAAAAGCAACAGGAATACCCGCAGTCTTGAGGGGAATTGTGAAATCACCTCCATGCCACTCTGCATTGCTGCAGTAATTAATGCAAAGGGAGCTCCAACCAAGTATTTACTGTTGTACATGCTTATACGTTTCAGTAGTCCAACATTTCTGTCTTAAAAATCTTTTTTTTATTGGTCTTAAGTAATATTCTACTGAATTTTGTGTTTATATGACCTGTAAATATAATTAAAAGTTTCTACATTTTGAATTGAATTACTGGAATAAATCAACTTTTCAATGATATTCTAAATTATTGAGATGAACCTGTATGCGATCCGTTTTTCCCCCCTACAATATCAATGCAGTAAAGTTTAGCAGCACCAAACACTTTTATAACACCCTCACTTTTATAAGATACCAAACTTCCAAGCTTTCACACTTAGATGTGATAAAAAGGGACTTGAGCAAACTTTCTTCATAGCATCATTAATGTATATATACATATATTTTTTAAAGACTGAATTTTAATAGACTCATTTTCATCAGTCCATTAAATACACTGGTGTATGTGGCCCATAACTACATCAGAACATTTCAGTAATAACCAGTGACCTCAGTTCATTGCTTATGCACTAGAACATAATTTAGGTCTTAAAAGCTGCCAAATGTGTGCTTTAAATCACTTGGTTGTAACACTGGGTCATACAGAATTAAAACCCACCAAGTACAGAGACCTAGTGACCAGGAAGTGGAGTCTTGTTGAGGGATTCTCCAAATCTGAATTAAGCAAACTACACACTCGAGCTGGATCAATTAAGTATTTAGACAGTGACACCATTTTTGTATCTAAGCCTCTGTACACCACCACAATGAATTTGAAATAAAAGCTGTACTTCAAACTAACCTTCATTGCTTCATTTCAAGAGGTTTAGAAAATATACTTCATTAACTGTTAAGGCATTCTTGCCATTTTTACAGTCTGCCCAATTTAACAGACTTTAAAGTAATTGGCCAATTGACTGATAAGTGGTGCCTGTTTCTTAGGTATTTCATGACAAAATAAGGAGACGAAAGATCTGGAGTTGATTCAAAATGAATATTGATTTGATGGGAACTCTCAATATGCAGCCAAAAAGGCACCAGTGGAAGCAAAGGACGCCATCATTAGGGTAAAAAAAATAAATAAATAGATGGCAGAAACTTTGAGAGTGCGTGTATATACGGACTCACACCCCCACCTAGGTCACTGGTGTGTAGTGATGTGACTGCTGAAATGGAAAGAAATGGAAATCTCTGTGTCAATCATCTGACCTCAACCCAACCGAGCATGCTTTTCACTTAACCAAGACAAATCTGATAAAAGAAAGTCCCAAAAAAGCCTGGTAATGCAGCTCAAGGCAGGAAGCTCGACATTTGGTGATGTCCATGGGTTCCAGAGTCAATCAGTCTTTGACTTTGTCATGCCATCCTTATATTTGTAATTTTTCACTTCTTATGAGCCTCTGAAAATGGAAGGATTTTAATAAATAGCTGTAATTCCTAAGCGATTAATACAAGCACGGGAGCGCAGTGGTTAAGGTATTGGACTACTCATCGGAAGGTCCAAGGTTCAAACCGCACCACCACCAAGTTACCCCTGAGCATGGCCCTTAACCCTCAACTGCTCAGAATGTATAATGAGATAAAAATGTAAGTCACTTGCCAAAAGCTGTAAAGGTATATTTGTACATTCTATACAGTATACGGTACATAATGTGATAAACCGGCTGATTTTATTTAATTTTCTCTCAGTATGCTGTTCTATGCGAGGTGTACCAGCCATTTAGCAAAGCATGAGAGACCTCTGGTGACTCTACCTCTTATGCTACACTGAGCAGTGTAACATCTCGGTGTAAAAGAACTGCTCAAAACTACACACTTCATTTTTAAAGTGGCTTCAGTACATCATTCAACTCCTGATTTAATGAACAAGTTCAATTTATTTTATTTTAATTCAATCTGCGTGCTCTTAAATTTTTACTGTTAATACAGATAATACACACTCATGGCCACTTCATTAGGTACACCTTCCTAGGACTGGGTTGGAATCCCTTTTGCCTTCAGAGCTGCCTTAACAACTTGTTGTAAAGATTCGAGCATGTTGGAAACATTCCTCCGAGATTTTGGTCTATATTGACTTGCCAGCATCACAAAGTACAGTCCTGACCTCACTCCAAGTCATTTCCACAAGTTTGGGCCAATGTACGAGTTATTGGGAGGTGAGCGTTTCAAGTGTGAAGCAGGAAGTCTGATCACGGCTCTGGCGAACTGAGAAACCTTTCTACCTTAAGGGTATTCAAGCACTAGTGAAACACTGGAGTAAGTGCATTAGTGTAGCAGGGGATTATATAAAGAAATAAAAGTAGTTTTTAACTCTCTGATGTTATTTTGCAAAATCAAAATTCCTTGTTTGATCTGAATGCCCCAAAAAGAAATATTAGAAAACAGCAGAAAGTGAAAAAAAGCTTGTCAAAATGATCTACAAAGAATCAAATCTAACAGTTATCGTTGTTTTTTAAAGAATAATAAAAATAAGAAGGTTATTAATCATGCAGTTTGTTTCCTTTGTTCTCGAGCACCAGTCAGTGCAGACATGTTACATCCATTTCATGTTTCTCTGAGGGACATTAAACATTTAGTAATCACTGTTCATGCCAAATATCAAGAGGGGGTACAACGCCCACAGTCTTCTCCACTAAAGTGTTTGATACACAACTTGACAACATGGCATCCTGCTCAATATGCAGAATACAACAAAATGAAATAAAAATAGGAAAATTACTGCTAGCACACTGATGCCATCTGTAGCCACAGTGTTTGGGAGGGGAGTCACAAACTGAAATAACTACAAATTAAAGGAATTCATTACTGGGAATAACCAACCTCTCTGTTACTGGTGATAAAGGGTTTTGAGTCTTGCTTTTGCTTGCAATTATTGTATATTTTTACCAAAAGTATGTTGAAATGCTGTTGTAGAAAAGAAAATATTAATATTTGATTAATGATGTGTTCAGCATTAATTCAGTGAATGTGACTTCACAGTTTTTAATGCAGGAAAATTTAATGAATTTAAATGACCCTCTCTCTCCCTCATACATGTGTGTGTGTGTGTATATATATACACATATACACACACACGCATGTATGTACAGTATGTATGTATATGTACAGTATATGCACACGCATTTTTCTGTAGTCACCTTTAAAAAACTTATCTCTCAAAAGTTTATATATATATTATATATATATATATATATATATATATATATATATATATATATATATATATATATTTTTTTTTTTTTTTATAGTAAATGTCACATCCTCAACACTGATCGAATGCTGTGTATTTCCAGGAAGTAAATGATGACATTAATTTTACAGTTTTGTTTGTTCGTTTTTTGTTGTTGTTCTGGAGACTTTATTTTAAAATGTTATCCAAATTAATTTACTGATAATAAGCTTGTCCATGATCTGAAACCTTTTGCTTACAAAAATCTTTCCAAATTTCACATTCATAATGCTGGAGTTATCTAGTAGTATTTAAGGTTTATGCCACTTAAAGCTGTGATTTTTGTCCTTTCCACTGAAGTGACGCATTTACTAAGCTTTCTGTGTCCAAGTGACAATAATTACTAACATTAAATAATCTCTGTGACTTCCTTTAAAACATTTATTAGACTTTTGGCCAAAGTTAAAGTTGTTTCATGTTGTTTCCTGGGTGTTGTCACACAGTAACCAACTTTTCAGATTCATTTCAGTGTAAGCACACAAAGCGTTGTATTTAACTGGAAAACACAGACTTTGGCTAATGACAACTAAGAAAATGTTTATGACCCAATTTTTAAAGTGCATTCAGCTCATGAATTAAATTTATTTTACTTAGGTGAAAGTAATAAAGCTGCCAGGACGTACATGAGCAGTGGCTCAACATCCTGTTTCTATCAACAAAATGAATTGTGACAGATTGGTGCTTTCTTGTTTATAGTTATATCTGAGCTCATTTTGTTGCGCTTGTAAAATAAGCTCCTTGCGAAGACTCTTTTCGACTGCACGACAAATGCACGAGGTTAGTGCATTATTTTCAGTTGAACAAACTCATAAAGTTGTTACAGTAGCAAATGACATTGAGCTCAGCCTTTGGGGTATTCATAAAAAGGACGGCTACATTTATGGAGTGTGCAATGTCCCTATAAGAAACAGGCTGTGTGTACGTGTGTACGTGTGTATACGCACCTGCACGATCCCACCGGGAGACAGTTTATATGACTGCAGCTTCTGCTTCAGCAGCTCTGGGTCACTGTGGCGGAATGGACATCCTGAGAGGAGAGTGTGAGAATGACAGCATAAATGGACACGTCAGACTAGAAAGACTGCAACAGTTTACACCAGAGAGCTGTCAGATTCCCTAGATTTCTGATAGGTAAGATAATGTTAATTAGTTGTTTAGAACAGAAAGTATCTTAGGCTGGAGCACAAATCACAGATTTATACAAGTGTGTTTGCTCTAATACGTTACTGCTTCTGTAGTAACAGCTCAATCACTGGCACTTGTATGATAGAAGATGCAAATAATCTAAAACCATTAATAACCTGATCAAAGAATGTTAGTATGTAAAGAGGAGATTATTAAGGAAATTAAAACTCAGAACATTGTTCCTTATTAAACATTTATACAGTCCAATTCAGGATGTTTTAATCATTTTAGGTATTTAGAAAAAGAGATTTTATCATCATAGTCATCAGCTGCTATAATGAACTTAAACAGATAACGTTGTGTCATCCATTAATAAATTGCCAAAATCAAAATTCCTTGTCCTTGCCATAATTAGTCTTCAATATCCGCACACTTGAATTGGTTCATATCTTTATACATATACAGTTAAACCTTGGACTGTGAGCATAATTTGTTCTGGAAATGTGCTTGTATACCCAAGCACATGTTCATTAAAGCAAATTTCGCCATAAGAAATAATGGAAACTCCGATGATTCATTCCACAACCCAAAAATATTCATATAAAAATAATTAATACAAAATATAAAGTAAAATAAAACAGACACACACTAACAAAATCACTGTTGACAGTCCCTCTCTGTTGGCAAAAAAATTATAAAAAATAGAAGTTTCTGTAGGAATTCTTTAATGAGGGACCTCTCTAATCACACTTGCTTCTGCTTCCTTTTTGAGGATTTCACGGAAATGTGCAAGTTTATTGTCGTTAAACAGATTTCCTGCATTGCTACAGCCTTTTTAACTTTTTTTTCTTCACAAGGGCCATTGTTGCAATACAGGTACTATAGTACAGTCAGCACACTTGGACCGTCCCCTTGTTTTTCAAGACTTCACTTATTAATCACATTAAAATTTGTTTAAAAATTGTGTTTGTCATGCGAAACACTCTCAGACCAAGCTACACGTAATCCAAGGTTTCACTGTAATTAACTCAGAAATTGTTATTCCAGTTATTCTGGTTTGATCCATAAATAATATCTAATGTGTTTTAAAGATTGCATCAACCTAATATCCTGCATTGTCACAAATTCCCCCCAACAGAACATCAATATTCATGTTTAAAAGATCTCACCATGGTAGTCTCCTTGGCTGGGCGGATTGGATAAGATCACCTTCATGCAGCTGTAGGGTGTGTAGTCTGTTCGCTTGCCTTCCTTCCCAAACATGTGCCGGATGCTGTAGGCATATGCTTTGTCAAACTGAGGAAGGAGAGAGAGAGAGAGAGAGAGAGAGAGAGAGAGAGAGAGAGAGAGAGAGAGAGAATTGTGTCAAATGGAAGAAGACAACATACAAGAGGGTCATGGGGGAAGAGTTGTGGGCTGCAAGTGGGGAAGTTGGGGGTGAAAGAGACATAGTCGTTTATCAACTGGATTATGGCAGGGTGCTTTGCACGATGAAATATAGAGCTATTAGGCGAGACCTGCTGCAGTGGCGTCGCCAAACTACAGATAGCTGCGACTAGATTATGGATCATGTGTCCACTCACATACATGTCACTATCCCAGCACCTTCAGGCATGTACAAGTGTATTCTGTAACCAGTCTTTATTTTCAGACCAATATAATCATAACGCTTGTCTTTTCCATCACATTCAACATCTCAATATTACCCTGAACAAACCCTCCAATTGGAACAAGACTGAAAAGATTTACATTATTTAAACATTTAGTCAGGTTGGCCAGAATATAGAATGAGCGACAATTTTATGAAACCATGATTGAGGTTTTATAGCACAGAAACAAAACTGTTACTTGCACACATGACAGACTCACTGAAAGACACGTATACGGTCAACGACTGAGAAAGTAATAAATCTCGTTCATGTTTATTACACTGCTACTGTTTTTAACAAGTGCTTCTAATTCACTGCTGATGACATGGATTTGTCGAAGCTTAGCTAAATTACCAAAAAAACTAAGGAGTGTTTAGTCAGAAACAAGTGTCACTGACAGGTCTTGAGTCCATAGTAACCCTTGAATGCTTCTTTTTTCATTCTGTTTTTTAGTGATGCTGCTGCTGGTTCCATAAAATAATAATAAAGTCATCCACTTAGTAATGCATATTAACAAGAAATGAGACGTTCCCAAAAATTAAAGCTCACCTTAATGTATTTGGTATCTGGGTGCAAATGCAAAACGTGACCATGGGCATTGTGGTAATGTGCGATTCATATTCTGAGAATGAGCTTTTTTACATTATGTAGCTAATTGCACAATATAATAAATGTGCTCTGACTAGAGATTTTGGGGCCAATCACCAATCCCCGCTCACAGAAATCAGACTTGGCCAATACCGATCACGGATTGCTGATCACAGGTGTGTGGGGGTTACTGGGTTTGCTTTAAAGTGTAGTATTTGTTGTGAAGTATAGTTTTATTTATTCACTATTGATAGTACAGTAGTCAAAATAACTTCTAAACAGCAGTACTGAAATATAATTAAGATCATACATTTTAAACTCTTATTTACTAAGAGACAATATATACACCATATATCCTCTTGTCTTACTACTTCATGCAGATTAAAAATAAACAGAACAACCCATGCTCAAGTAAAAAAAAATCCAAGCCTTAACTAACATTAAGAGGCTCTCACATGCCAAAATGCTTATCTAAAATGCGACTGTCCTACTGTACTCACTCAGTGTAAATGTGCAGCACATGTAACAAAGCTGCATCAATGAATAATAAATCGAAACTCTGCACTGAATGTTTTTAAGTAAACACAGACATCAGTCGCTATGTATTTGGCGAGCCAATCATGGCTACTTATTAGTAAGCAGTGAGGGCAGGCATTTCCTTAGAAATATCAGAATTTCAGCACTTTTAAGAGACAGACTTATCATGCAGAATGTGTGCAGCCGTGCTGAATAGTAAGCCTGCATGCATGGAGTGGTACGGTAAACCCGGGTGGTCTCGACCAGAACTGGGAGCCGCCCTTTATTTCTCTCTTCATTATTATGTTTGTGATGATGGTTTTGTCTTTTTACTCTCTGTAGAATAAGGTTCAAGCTTTTTTTTTTTAGGGCTTCTGCTATAGTTCGTTGTGTGAGGGTCGAATTTAGCTGCTGCCTTTGCGGATAACTTGTCATACTTAACAAATCATTCATGCTGCATTGTTCTTAACTGGTGAATAAGGGTGGTTGTGTTAAAGCTTTTGGCAGATGTTCCCTCACATGGTTTTGCTTGAGGGGGGGAAAAAAAAAAACATGATTAGAATTTTTTTTTAATTTATTTTTTTTAAAGAGACTTGGTATCATTCCCAGACTGGCTCCGGCATGTTCCTGTTGACTCAGGTATTTTGCATCATCTCAATAATATTGATTGATTGTCCCACACATGTTTAAGGTTGTATAGTAAAGATGGGAGTCACCAGTGGCCACCCGATACATCAGCAATATTGTCACGATACCTAGAGTAGGTGCAAATCCGGTTTGTATTGCGATTCTGTTAATATCAATATTTTATAAATATCCTGATTCTTCAAGATGTTGGCAAATATACTTCAAGTATCCA
This sequence comes from Clarias macrocephalus, assembly GCA_011419295.1. Classification (NCBI taxonomy): domain Eukaryota; kingdom Metazoa; phylum Chordata; class Actinopteri; order Siluriformes; family Clariidae; genus Clarias; species Clarias macrocephalus. The sequence goes on along the minus strand of JAAGKR010003897.1, from coordinate 46,499 downwards.
TCAAGTAAAAATGAAGTCAGCGTCGTGAATCATGTGGTATGATGACCAGAGGGGCATTGTTACACCCCTAATGTTACGTCATGCATTTTTTTTTTTATATTAAACCATAAGTGGTAAAACTAAAGTTAATGAAAAAGTCACCTTCCATTTTTTAAACCTTTTCCAGATTTAGCAAATAAAATGTAGTTTTATAAGTCTTCTCCAAGATTTTCAGGACTTATGCAAATTCTGTTCAAAAAAGGAATAATAACATACTAGGGCAACTAGGTGCAGTCACCATAAAGCTAATCATTATTGCACTGTGGATAAGAAATTCGATGGCAGTAATTGTGAGACCTTACCCTTACAAGGTTATTATCATGCCAATCATCACCCTAATGTAAAAAAAAATCTACCTCTATACTCATTAAAGTTTTATTTCATGGCTAAGAGAAAACTCTAATGTGTGCACTCCCTGGCTTGAGAAATATTGCATATGCTTAAGAAACCATTACAGTGTTAGGCTTTGACGAGGGTCACTGCACTCAATCTCGGTGCAGAACTCAATACACCAATCACATACATTCGGGGAACCATCCAAACGGAAAAACTCAACCTCCCTTTTCTGGTTGTCAGGCCTGCAAGCGAGTGTTCATCATTTTCCTGCACTCAAAAGCCATTAGAACTACAATAAAACCCACAAACTAGGCAAGGTGACTTCAAGCGCAGTGATGTTAAAGAGGCAATAAAATCAACCTATCCATCTTAATAGGGCTTGAAGAGTTTATGGATTTAGCAAGTTTCTTGTTGAAAAGGTATGTTAAGAGGTGAGAAGTATTTTGAAAAAATTTATTTGTAAGGACAGCTTGTAATTTGAGAACATTTTTCCCCCTCCAAGTGTAGTCATTCAGTTTTAGCAGCATAAAAAGAGATTAGAACATGGACCAGTACAAAAACGAAAAGGTTACCAATTATACCAAGCGTAACATTTCTAATCCTCTCGCCACCATATGAGCACAGGCATGTGATCCTTCTCTCTCTCTCTCCCTGTATGCTGGGCTCATTAAAATGGAAACTAATTGCCATAATAACATCAACAGCCACACTGTAATGTATGCAAATGTGCATCAATGGCATAACGTACAGATTCCAAGCTTGGAATAATCGGGACTGAAATAAGTTGGCTAGGTAATTGGTCACGAATTTGCAGAAGCATGTAAAAAGACTCCTGGCACTAGCTTCTCTGAAACAGCGGCAGGACGGAAAAAGCTTTTGTGACAGCAGGATCGTTCACATCTGAGCGCTAGCATCTGCTTTGACAATTTGCTGAATTCAGAAGGGCAAGTTGTATCGAACCAGTCAAATGTTTGGACACAAGTTTTGATAATTTTTTTTTAAATACATTCTAGAGCAATACTGGAGATTTTGCAACTATGAAATAACATAACATTAGGTAATTAAATAACAACAACAGTTTTAATTTTAAGACACGTCAGCTCTTCTGGAATACAGCAAAACCTTGAATTGCGAGCAACTTGGTCTGTGAGCGTTTTGCAAGATGAGCAAAATGTATATAATTTTTTAACTTGATAAGCAATCAAGGTCTTGAAATACGAGCAGTACGCCTACGTTTTGTCTGCCGAGCCGTCACATGATCAATACTGAGCCAATGGTTCTTTTCTCTCCCTCTCTCTTGCGCTGTGGGATTGTGGATACTTGTCCCCAATGCTCGGTCTCAGTGCGTGAGAGTCACTTGTATACCCAACATTATCAACATATGTGTGTTTTTACATAATTATTTACATTTTGTCTCGAAGTGTAGTAACTGTACTGCAAAAATGACCTCGTGAAGAAAAAAAGTTTAAAAGTTTGTAGGTGTGCGGGTGATAATTCTGTTTAACGACAATACAACATCACATTTCCACAAAATCCTCAAAAGGAGGCAAAAGCAAGTGTTATTTGAGAGGTTCCTTGTTAACGTTTCCAGCAGTAATAAAAACAAAGTGTTTTATTTATAATTTAGTTTAAAAAATTTTCTATATGAATATTTTTGGGTTCTGAGATTCCATAATTTCTTTGATATACGAGTGCTTTGAATTATAAGCAAGCTTCCGAAACGAATTACGTTCGCAATCTGAGATTTAACTGTAGTTTTAAACTGATGAATCTGGCTCTCATGAAGTCCTTTCCAGGAAAGGAAGACCAAAACTTACTTCTGCTGCAGAGGAGAAGTTGATTTAGAGTTACCAGCCTCAGAAATCAACAATTTTACAATGTAGAAATAATCAGGAAAGACAATGCATTGAAGAGGTTTCCAAACTTTTGACTGTAACTTTTATGCAATTCAGCCTATAAAACAAAATAGATAATTTAAAAAAACACTAAGTACTTTATATACAGTATATACCCATTATAGCAAAAAGGACAGTTATTTGTGTAATGTTAGGAAATGTCAAATCAGCTACATTTGTGTGTCAACTCCTGATGCTCAAAATCAAGCTCTTTTTAAAGCGGAAAAAAATAAAATTCAATCTGTAAAAAGTCCACTGCCTCTACTAAAGGGATTAGGAGCTGAAGCATTGTGTAAGTAATTGGGTCAGAAAAACAGTAACTGAGCCTGCTGAATTTATACTGTGCCCTATGGGACTGCAGCTAGGATTCAAGCCACTGAAGGAAATCGTACACACAATCTGAGTCTCTCTCTCTCTCGCGCTCTCTCTCTCACACAAGCTCACACAAACCCCTACAAATAAATCAGATAGTCACCATTGTGCATTTGTGCTCCTCAAATGAAGGCAAGAGGTCACATGACTGCCAACACTCAATAACGTGCTACCTGCCGCAGAGCGTCTACAGTTAATGCTGGTAAAAACCACCCAAGGAGAAACTTTCATTGACATGGAAACTACAGTACAGAGTCATACAATTTAAAGGTGGAGGGAAGACGAGAGGAAAAGCAAAGCAAACAACAGAATTAGACAAGAGACGATGAACAGTAGAGACAAACAAAAGGCAACAGGAAGATAAGATTAACGAGGGAAAATAAGAAGAGTTAGGGAAGAAAGTACTAAGAGAATACTGAGAAAAGACCCAACAATCAGACGAGGACAAAAAGCAGATTAAGAGAAGTGAAGAAGATAGACTGTATCAGAAGAGATTAAAAGCTTAAAAGAAGAAAACACCTAGACATGATGAACAAAAGACAAAGAAAACAGAATATACAGAAATAAGCACCACGCAGAAGGCAATGACATGAGAAGAGAAGAATTAGCCAAGAGATGAGCAAGAGACAATGAGAAAAGAAGATTAACCAAAGAGTAAGAAAAGACTAAAAGGAGACAATAATAAACAAAAAAAAAAACAAAAAATGAGAATAAAATGAGCAAGGCAAAGTGGGGAAGAAGAAAAAGTTAAGAGTAAAAATAAAGGAAAAGAGATGAGAAGGCAAAGAGAAAGAGGATCACAAGAGAAGGAGAAAAGTAGAAAAGAATGAGAACGGGTTAAGTTAGGCCACGATAAAGATAAACCACAAGAAGGAGAAAAGAAAGGAAAATGCGAAGGAGAAATGGACAATAGGAGGAAAAGAAAGGCTGGGAGAAGAGAAGAAAAACAGAATACAAAGATAAGAGAAGGGGGAATGAAGGTGAAAAGTAAGCAAGCAAGAGAGAAGGTGAAGAGAAGAGAAGAGAAGGAGTTGATTCATTTATTCAGAAACTGATGGAAATGTTCCAGACCTCCTGGTATTTGCACTGAAGGTGCACTAAAAGGGATTCAAAGTTCTCACTAAAGCTTTCTGGGGGAAAAAAGCACATTAAACCCACTGACCAACAATTTAAGCAAAAAGCATGCAGAGACACACACATTGATCTTCCTTCTTCTGCCTGTCATGTTGCCAGATCTGCCTTAGTGGTGCAGTTTACTATAAATGGTAAGAGTAGTAACAGGAGGATGAGTGTAATCATTCATCATCATGCCCTTTCTGTACTACACAACTGTCACTAGTGGCACTCTGATCTATTGTTTACACAGCTCTGATCTTGTTTGCAAAAGCTTTTAGATCTCTGGAGAGCACCAAACTCTGAGATGTTCCTCAGCTAAAACAAAATCTTTTACTTTTTGTTCGAAAAATCATGAAAGATTTATGGAAGTAGGAATTACATGATTGGACTTCGCTTCAGGATGACACTATGTGATTGATTAGTCCTGCCTCTACATTTTCCCCCCCTTCAATATTATAAAGTTAAGTCATAAACTATCCGCACTCCATTTATATTAAAACTTATGTTGTACTGAACGGTCTTATCAGCTCTGTCCATTCAAAGCTACTCCTTCCAATTGCCGCTGTGAGGATAAAGTGTTGCATCACTTTATTTGTAACTGTAATGTGGGCAAAAATTTATGCCCCACTTGCGATTTGCACAAAAGAAGAGCAGCATGCAGTGATTAGTTTTTTGTTCTTGTGGTCTGAGGGTGACCTGGTAGCGAAACAACAACAAACTAACAATCAGAAGACTTTTATATATCTGCAAGCAAAATGTGGACCGATACACTAAGGAAGGTGAACGTTTCTTGAAGACAATCATTACTGGTGAAGGGACATGGATTCATCACTACGAGCCTGAGATTAAACAGCAGAGTACAGAACGGAAACATCCTGAATCAACAACCAATAAAAGGTTCAAAAGTCAACCATCAGATCTGGGATTCTCAAGATCCATTATTGAACCATTATCAGGAAAAAGGTTCAACAATCCATAGTGCTCGTTACAGTGAGATGCTTATTGAAAAGCTGAAGCCTAACTTCGTGTTAAAAGCAGTTCCTTGGGACCTAAGGGTGTGAAAACGTTCGTTTTGAGGTGTTAAACCATGCTCCCTATAGTCCTGATCTCACTCCATCTGACTTTCTCCTGCAGCATGGTCCAGCATGGACAAAGATTCACCTCTGACAAATAAGTGAAAGCAGCGGTGCATTTGTGGCTCGCAGTTCAGCCGAAACCATTTTTCAATGAGGGAATATGAAAGCTTGTTGACAGACAGGCATATGTTGAGCGCATGTTAAATAAAAATATGTATGTATTTGTGCTTTAAAAAAGTCATTTTTGACTCACCCTCACATTACTCCCAGTTATTAGTGCGTTAGTGTGGCTTCTTTTCAGATTATTCCCATTTACAGTAAAAAAAAAAATAATAATAATAATAAAAAAATAAATAAAAAACGTGATCATACTGTGGCTGAAACATCACTTTCTCCCCATTCATTTCTTGTTTACAGAACTGTTGGCAATATGCTGTACACCATATACAGTAGATGGCTTAAATCGAGTATACAGTACATAGGAATTTAGGATTATAGATTATTCCAGTGTAAGGTCCATTTAAAGACAACTGAGTTTTAGATAGGTTAAGCACATTTCTCAAATCTTAATATAAAATTTATATGAATATTTTAGCCCAATTTGAACGGTTTAATTTTTACATCAAAACTTTATGTTGGAGTTGTATTATTTGACTTGGAACAAATAAGAGACACAAAAAAACATCCATGTTCAACAAACACAATACAGTGGAACCTCGGATTGCGAGTAATGCGCAATTACTTTGCGAGTGTTCCGCAAGACGAGCAAAGATTTTTAATACATTTTGACTGGAAAAACGAGCAAGTCTTGTGGGTGCTCGTCTCTTGCTTGGTATAATCAACTTCCGTGCGCTCGTGTAGTGTTTACTATAACACTATGACCACGTGTGTGCATGTAAAACATCTTTTATTTTGTGTTTTGTAAGCGTGTGTGTACGGTGTGTGCATGTACTGTTTCTTATAACACATGTGTGCGCGCGCATATAAAGCAAAAGCAAGTCTCATTAGAGGGTAAAGACCATTTTCTCTCTCCCTCTGTGTGCACGCACGTAATTTGATACCATGCTCCCATGCACGCACAAAACACACACAGCACCTGCACGCATAAACGGAAACACTTATCTGTCGGGATTTATTTTTACTTTCTTTAAAAGGTAAAAGTGCAGGTTAATTTGTTTTATTTTTACTTTATATATTGTATTAATTATTTTTATGTATTTATTTTTTTGGGCTGTGGAACAAATGATTTGAGTTTTTATTACTTCTTATGGGAAAATTCAATTTGGTTTACGAGTGTTTTGGAATAAGAGCCCACTTCCAGAACTAATTACGCTCATAATCCAAGGTTCCACTGTATATATTTTCCTTTTCACTAAACGTTACGTTAAAAATTAAATATAATAAAATAAAAACGCAGAAACTATCAATATTCTAACAGTATTCTAACAATATTCTAGCAGCTAACACATTCTACCTGCGCCTCCAATAATGAACTGGACTCCACATTAACTTGAAGACATCATATGTTATATTGAACTTCCAGCCGCTCAACACACGGTATGACTGCCAACAACTCCTGCTGTCTGTTATCACCCAAATGAGGATGGGTTTCCTGTTGAGTCCGGTTCCTCTCAACGTTTCTTCCTATTTCCATCTCAGGGAGTTTTTCCTTGCCACCGTCCCCCTCGATCTGCTCATCAGGAACAAACTGATCTTTTTGATCCATGCACATTTTCTTTCATTTCTGACACATTTAAGAAAGTTTATTTCGATTGTGTATAGCCGATTTGCGAAAATGACCATACAAATAATATTTAATTAAAGAGTAACCAAGTCATTATCACTTAATTAGAACAACGTGGCACCATGGCAAAATTTCTTGAAGGTCATCCGACATCAGTGCCACTCCATTGTATAAGCATGTATAAGCAATGTACAACCATATATACGAGTTATTGCTGTTATGGACTGTTTTAGCCATCATGTTTAAAGAACGTTTTTGATTATTACAATTGAGATTCTACTGACTGGATTAACACCAATAGTGTGAAGCTTGACCAAAAATCATGAGCATTTCATATTATGTAAATGACCAAAAAATCTAACTGGCTCGCTATTAATGGTCCAATTAAAAGCGATCTTGCTTCCCTGAGTAATGAGAGGAAGTAGTATTAACTTTCCCACTTCTACACCTTAAAGTTTGACAATTTTTGTCTAAGAAAAACCCAAACAAAGAACTACAGGATTAGAGAGGAAAAAACTAAATTGCCAACAACATCCTATCTAGCTTGTTAGCTAGTGGTCGCTCTCGTATCCTGCCTTGCACGTCCTCCACTCCTCCATGTGTCAATTAGCATGGCTGAGCCATTGAGGTCTGTTTGGACTTGACTGTGTAAACACGGACAGGCCGAATGATGGAGGAGGCCAGATTTGCTCCGAGCAGGAGGAGTACTCTCGAGGGGTTCTGTGCTCTAATTAACCAGGCAGCTGGTGAGGGGACTGCGTGTACAACTCCAGCAGCCATTAGCAACAGCGCAGCCACTTTTGTCCCAGCCGTAGCTCTTTGTACCCCACTTACCTTCCTGACACTGGGGAGGGGAAGCTAAGTTTCTGTCATAAATTACAGTCTGCGCCGTCTCAGGGGATACAAAACAAGAGACACCATCGGAAAATGCAAGATGTAATTAAAAAAAATTGTACAGATGCAGAAAGATGGGAGCCAAGGGTTTGGTGACAAGGTGACAGGTTTCTAATTAAGCATGTTAGAGCCATGCAATTTATTTGATTATGCAACTTGATTGATCTTTTGTTGGTTCAGAATCAATTTGATTCAATTATTTAAAACACTTTTAAAATAATTTAGGATATATTAACCTTGGAGGTGTAATACATGTTAAATGCTCTATAATTGAATTTTTTTCACAGCTTTTGCAAAAATGGAAACCGATTGCAACTTCTGAAAAATACTTTTGCGTGTTTTGTGAGACTACCGCATCATCCTCTTTAGAGTTTATGGTTGGACTGGAGTGTGGAGCAGAAGACTCACAAGAAGAGATCATCAGTTTGTACGAAACAAAATGTTCATTAAATACTTTGAGCAGTTTTTAATACTTCAAAACCTATATGAAACATAGCTACCAAACAAACATTAGTGCCACTGAATCAAATCAAAAACCGTAAATGCCCAAATATCAAACTTAATCGAATTGACACCCAGCTCTAAAGCATGACATAAAAAGCATTCATATCATTTAAATCAGCACAGTGTTAGCTCTGCTTCCTTGGTGACAGACAACATTAAAAGCATTCCATTCTGTATAAAAATGAAAGAACATAAAGCTGAAATTCTGTACACTCATGATCTCCAGCACCATCCTTTAAACCTTAGTCTTGGGAGAAAATGCCATCATAATGCCGCATATGAAAGGTTATTTCAAATTGCTAAATGACTACGCAATTACTTATTCAACTAACATTTCGAGAATAAATTATTTTAAAGTGCATTAAACAAGATTTGGTAAGATTAGGCCTCTGACGATATTTTTTGGACTACACTGCCCAACCCTTTTTCCTGGACACATTTATAGCATTTTTACAGCATTTGGCAGACACCCGATACACAACGCTTCACCCCTGGAACACTACAGTGATTCCCCCAGGCATGTCATCATAGCATCACTTTCAACACGCTTGGCCATTTAAAACTTGGCTTTCAAGAGGTAAAATACTGTACTCACACACAATTGAATTTGTACTACATTATAAGGACGTTCACAAGCGCGGCCTTGTTTTCTTTGAGTTTTTAAGCCATTAAGCACTGTTTGTTTTTTAAGCTACAAAGCCAAGTTATTACACTTGAATACAAAGTAAAAAATAAAATAAAATAAAAAAAATTTAGCCTAAACTATTTATGATTAAAATGCCTTTGTTTATTTCATGTTGATTGATTTAACATCATATAGTTAGATACTAAGTATGTATGTGCACATTATTGTCTTCATTCCTGTGCAATATCTTTTAAATGATCATTTACCAGTTTTATATAATTTTTTAAACTCATGTTACTCCTACCTGAACTTTTCTACCTCGGCGAGCTGATGTAGCAGGTGTATTTCCACACGGTCTATTTTATCTTACCATTTATGGACGGAGTCTCCAGTGTCAGTGTTTTTGGAATGGCCAGCAAGGGGTCCAGCATGGAAAACTCTTTAGGGTAGGACTTCGCACTTTTCTGTCCAACAACAAACTGTTTTTATTCTCTTATTAAATCCAAGAGAGGAAAGAAAATGCCTGTTTATAGTCGTTGTAATTAAAGAGATAACAGGAAGTGACACGAATCTTGAACATTAGATGACTGTTAAGTAATGGAGCAATTTAAAGGGAGGATGTCATTCTATAATCAATTAAAAACGAATTGAAAATTGTTATTAGAGGTATAAAAGGAATAAAAAAAATGGATGTGCTGCTGAACAAAATACTTATCTTTCAGCGCATTCTGTCAACTCTCATTAAATAAAACCAAAATAAACCTTGTTAGTGGTGTATGTAATACAGAAAAAAATGATTCTGCTTTAATATTTTTCAGATTCAGTTCAGCAAGTCATTTTATATTAAGGCAGTCTAACCGGTAAATAGGGAGCATGTGAAGGAGGGAGGGAGGAAGCAATTTCACACACAGCGCCGGTTCAAAACTTTACCCAATTTTAGTTCATTTACTTTAATTTTTTTTTTTCCATGAAAGAAAAATGCAATTACATCTCACATATTCTCAGATAAAAAATAAGAACAAGCCTTTAAAGCAAACTGCATCAGAAGGCATTAAATTAAGATCAGGAATGAGCTGTAACGCCGCCACCATCTGAGTTATTATTTTTACTCAGACTCAAATAATAAAACAATAAAGGAGAATTTCTGATGCCTGTATGTTGCAATTTAAAGACGATCACATCTAGGGTGTGTTATTTACTCTGTAACAAATCTGAGCATTAAAAGTTCAGCAATGAGGAACAATACAGAGAATATATAGTAAATACAGGCAGTAAGAGATCAAAAAGAAAATGAAAATAAACGCCGCCTTTAAAAAAACAGCTCTACTGAAGTGTATGTAGAGTGATTTGGTTATTTACAGAAGTCTGGTTTTAGGAAGTTTCATATTGCATGGGTCTCTAAATCATCTGATCCAAAATCATTAATCTCGCACAGATGAGAAACTCTTCCAGCTGAATCGTAGAGAAGTCTCACTTCATAGCTGGAAGATTCATACCCACCACTTATGCCATATATAATTACTTCACAGCGTGTTTCATTCGTATTAAACCTAACTCTTAATTAGACAGGACCCACTAGTTTTCTTTTGGTGTTTTACTTTGAAAAGTAAACCCCTAGGCTTTCATCATAAAATGTCAGAATCTCCCACCTCCCATCCTGATAGCTCTCCCACAACAAGTGACAGCTTCTAACCATGGAGGGCGAAGGCTGTCACGTCATTGTGATTGATGTGGAGCGCAAGCACACCTACTCTCCCCTCTAGAGAACGAACAATTTTGCTTCCTGTGATGCCCGGCCAGACTCACGATGGCTTAGACTCTGCCCTCCAGGCTGTGTGTGTGGAGTTTTTCAGGTTCAATGATGTGTTGTAGGCTAACAGGAGTTTAAAAAATTACCCATAATATATGATTTGGTATGGAAGGTCGTGCACTTTGTGGGCTACAAGAAGGTTAGGGTTCTCAGTAATGTAACGACGCCTGAGAGCAGGTCATAAGTCCCTGTGACCTAGAATTGTTCGTGATGAACGCTTGAGTGATATCGAACAACCCGTCACTATAATACTTTTCTGTTGTGCCCAAAATTGTTAGAATATTAATTGTTCATAGGGCTCAGGACTCAACCAGGGGCTGCGGAGCTGTAAGGTGGCAACGTTTCCCACTTTATCAACATTTCAAATGTGTGTTTAATTAGGCAAAGCATTTTTAAAATTTCCATTTTTTTTTTCTTTTAAATAAAATTGGCAGATGCTAGTTACTGGAGATGTGTCTAGGAAAAAAGAACAAGGAAATCAATCAGTTTTCTTTTAGTTGCAAGTAACTAATGACTTGTTTTTTTCTTTAGTGAGATGAGTGTTTTTCCTTTTTAAAAATCGAGCAGCTTAAGTGGTGAATATATTTTACTTGCCGAATAGCAGAGCAGCACCTCTTTTTATTTATTTTTCTTAAGCCATCAGGTTACACATTTGCCTTAATCTAGTTTGAAGCACAATTAACACTAGGTTATTGTTTGCTTAGTTTAACAGCTGCCACTTTAATAAAACTTTAGGGTTTCAAACCATGCCTCCCCCACCCCTTGTTCATGCTTTCTTGTGACCCAGAGACGAGCTTTATTTGCTTCTCTCTGGGTGTTACTTACATGCAAGTCTGTCAGCGCTGCAGCAAGACGATACGTTTTGACAGCATGACAATCAAGCAATCTGTGCTTCTGGTACACGGTGAGGTCAAGTTACTTAAAGCAAACACCACTGTACAATAGGGTTGTTGTTTTTTTCCCAGGGTGACATCATACACAGTCTAAACATGTTACTTTCCAGACTTGCTAGGAATAAATAAGAAATCATGGTTGCTGACACACTTCAAGATGATCTCGACAACAAACATGAGCAAGGCTAATGAGCTTCACCTCTGTGCACACCTCAGGTTTTTAGCACTTAATGAAACGAGCGTTAATCCCAGCTAGAGAGAGGCGAAGATCCCAGGCTCACAGCACAAATCAGAAAAAGAACAAGACGCAGGCCAGTGATATGGAACAGGAGCTTTCGGAGACCTGGGCTTCATGCAATATTTATGAGATGTCATAACCTGATAGCTGAATAGGAGCCAGAGAGTTCGTCATTATTTATTAACACAAAATCAAACTTCTTGCTCAATTCAGAAACACACACAGGCTTCATTTCATATGCCCAAACAAAGGTTAATAGGGTAAGAACAAAAATTCTTGACACACCCATTCCTTTCCGTCTTGTACAGGGTGACTAAATCCCAACAAGCATATAAAAAACCTCTGCTGTTAGCCAGGAAAGCCATAATCCTTAATGGCCCTCCTGCTAAGTGTTTCAGTGGCACCCTGACTGAGTGGATGAGGGCAAAAGGGGAAAAATAAACCAAAACAGCAATAGAATTCTTGCACTTTATCTTAAATAGCTTGAGCTTACGGTTAAAAAAAAAAAAAAAAGAAGAAGAAAAAAGAGAGAGACCAGTTGCGACGGTGTGAGAAATGTGAAAGTGCCAACAGCTCTAAGTGAACTAGAAGTTATGCCTCAGAGAAACACCTACTGTAAATACCTGTCTCACCTTCTATGAAGGTGTTTATCCAGTAAGTCTGTCCATCTCTAGCTCCCGATACCTTCATACTGTACGTATGTTTCAAGAGCAGATCTATTCATCTATATCTAATCTCTTTATCTGGACACCTATATATTCACATAAATATTTATCTTTATTAACATTTATGCATTAATCCATCCAGCTCCATCTATAGCGATCCATCTATTCATGAATCCGTCCATATTCATGTGTATCAAACTATATCAATCTGTTTATCTACTACCTATGCATTTTATCCACATATCTATCTCCATTCATCAATACAACCATCTCCATCTATTTTCACCTCCTTTCCATCTTAAATTTTAATTTACCCATAGCATAATATACCCATGCAACTCATTCTATCCATTGATCCACCCACCTCCATGCATCCATCTCCATCTATATCTATTAACCCATTAAGCACCATCTATATCTATTCATCTCCAGTGATAGTAAATTCATCCAGCTCTAACTATTAATCCACTGTTTCTCCATCCAACTGCATCTATAACATCCATCTAATTCCAACCTTTTGTTCATCCATATCCTCACATTCACCAGCACATCCATCCTTGTATACATCTATCTATACTATAATCCATTTATCCACATCATTGCAATTTATAAACATTATCCAATCCACCTGCATCTGTATGTAGCTCCATATACAGTACATGCATCCATCCAGCTCAGGCTATATCCCTTCATATACATCCATTTTCGTCCCTTCTCACTCACATTTAAGAGCTATAATAGTTTGAATTTGATTGAAAATTTATTTGTTAAAAAAAAAATAATAAGTAATTGATTGGTTTTTGTTAGCTTCTTACATTTCCCCATAGATGAAGAGGTGTTTAATTTCACAGGCTTCTCTTTCGTTGTTCATTCCTTATATGGAAATACTTCCCATGTTTTGTCTCTCTGTGGATATCTAGACAACTTCCTCTCTTGGTTTCCCTGAATTTCACCAGAACATGTTAAACCGCTTACGGTCTTTGATGTAATGGTTGTACGTGATACAGGACGACGTGAGAACATTCAACACCCATGGTGTGTGCATGTTTTTCTCCTGGGTGGCAAGTGTGTCTGAGCTGACTGGTAATCATATTGAGGCATGGCAGACACATCAAGCATTTCTTCCCACAATCTGTACACATTTGCATTATTTTTATTCATTTATCAAATGTTAGCTAAAAGAGAAAAACAACAAAAATTGTAGACTTACATTTATATATAGTTCAGACTATCTAAATCCCTTTTGTTCTCGTCTCTAATCTGCACATTCAGTTCCCTAACACACGGGTAACAAGTTACGGAACTGAAATATTACCGTGGATTTTGGCATGAGACTTCTCACATACATCAGTCATGGAGCTGCACGTCACTGCATCCTGTGCCTCCGGAGGCAGTGTGTGTTTGGAGAGTGTGATCTCACCAAGTTACACCTGAGAAGCCACACTGAGAAGATGCAGCCATCCCAAAAATAGACCACTTTGGTCAGCAGTGGTGCATGACCACCTCAGAACAGGAATGTCTGAATAATTTCTTCCCTTTCTCCGACTTGTGGAACGGATGGAACTTGGAGTGCCAGAGTGGGTAAACACATACCCTAAGATTGCTTTTAAGTGTGTGAAAGAGGCTTAGTGGTAGTCAAAGCTGAAATGCTTCTTTTTTGAACTGAGGCTTGTTCCTTGCCAGCTGTGAGGCATGGAAAATGCTTGGCGCTTCATAGCACTGTTCAAATCTCAGAGGAGAGGATTTTAGATGGCTCAATAATGACCATTCGGGGGGAAAAAAAAGAAAAAGAAGAAAGGGAAAAAGATTTCACATGCAGGACTTACACTAGAGCTGTTGTAGATTAAAAAGTAAAAAATGGATGTCTAATTTAGATTTTCAGCTTCATTTCTTTTCAAACAAATGAGATCTATATTTTACTTTGATGAATACTATTTTTAGAACAGAACTGTCTATAGTAATCAAACCAAACGGATAGACAACATTTTTAAAAGCTATTAAAATGAGATGGCTTTGTGCTGCAGAAATTCTACCATGAGTGATGTGCATGATCTCTTTTAGCCTTCCTGTTCATAGCCCCAGTGCAGGCCTCGGCAACAGTTAGCTTGGTGCTTAAACAGCGATTCAGCTCAAGGACACAGTTTTACCAGGAAATGTAATTGCTTTTCCACTTCACAGGGATGTGGTGTTGCCATGCCACATGGCGTATTTGTTCTCTCCTTAGCTCACTCCAAAATTTTAGCGTTAAACTGCATTTCATCTCCTGGGATCCGACAGCACATTAATCTGCGGGACTTTAAGAGCATTAGGAAGTTTTTAATCGTCATTCTAGCCATACACATGGATACAGTACGGTGAAAGAGTTCTCCAAGGTCACAGACAGCAGTGTACTGTACACAATTTACAAGATTGAGTATAAAAGTTGATGGGTGAAAAAAATGAACCTGTCACAAAATGCAATAATTGTGTGGGGGTTGGGGGGAATCTCAACATGTCAATGGAGCTAAATCCTGGCAAACAGTCAAAAGGTTTCAGCCAAAGTTGTTTTTTTGCCTCTACCAGAACTTATTTTTGGTAACAGGCCACGCTACTCTCAGTCCAACCTAAATGTCTTCATTTATCAACATTTACCTGAGAGAATCTGACTGCATAAACAGATTACACATACCAGCCTAACAACGTAGATGAACTCCCTCTTCCCTATACAGTGACGGGTAACATCTGAAACATTTCATAAAGTTAAGTAACGAAAACGTACAGGGGGCAGTGGTGGCACAGAGGGCTAAGGTACTGAGTTACTGATCGGAAGATTGACAGTTCGATTCCAGCTCATCCAGGTTACCATTGTTGGGCCCTTGAGCAAGGCCCTTAAACCCTACCTGCTCCAGGGGCGCTGTATCATGGCTGACCCTGCGCTCTGACCCCAGTTACGCTGGAATATGCGAAGAAGGAATTTCACTGTGCTGTAATGTATATGTGACTAATAAAGGCTTAATTTAACTTATAACTTTCAGTTGTTCTAAAGTGTCCAGTTAGAAGCCCCAACTCCAGAAATTCCCTTCCTCATATTTGATTTAGCACAGGTTTTACACCAGGTGCCCTTCCTGAGACAACCCTCCCATTTTATTAGGGATCTGAAATGCAGATCACCAGAATTACAGTTATTACCATTCTCTGTCTAATTCCTTCCATCCATCCTTATCCCTAGCACATTTTGTCAGTACAGTAAAACCTTGGATCACGAGTAACTTGGTCTGCAAATAAAATTAAAACTCAATAAAAGAGCAAGGTCATGAAATACAAGCAATTCGTATCCGCTTTGTCTGCCGAGTGTCACGTGATCACAACTGAGCCAATGGTTCTTCTCGCGCTCTCTCTCGCGCTGCAGGACTGTGGGTAAATGCCTTCCATTCTCAGTCTCCGTGTGTGCATCACTCGTATAGACAACATCCATGCGTGCGTGTACTGTTTATAATATTGTGACCATGCGTGTGCATGTAAATTTTACATTTTTTGTGTCCAAGTGTAGTGACTGTTCTTTAATAAGTGTACTGCAACAACTCATGAAAGAAGTTAAAAAGACTGTAGCAGTGGGGAAGATTATTCTGTTTAACTACAATGCAATGTCACATTTGCGTGAAATCCTCAAAAGTAGGCAAAAACATGTGCCTTGTTAAAGATTGCGTCAGAGCAGTGATCCTGTTAGTGTGTGTGCGCGTACAGTATGTGTATATATGTATATATATGTATATATATGTGTGTGTGTGTGTGTGTGTGTGTGTGTGTGTGTGTGTGTGTGTGTGTGTGTGTGTGTGTGTGTGTTGTCCTACACACTAGCCCCCCTCCTCCCCTCACACCAACCACAATTCTTTTCAAGTGTGAAGTGCTGGTTTATTTTAATTAAAAAAAAATTTTTACTTTATATTTTGTATTAATTATTTTTGTATGAATACTTTCGGGTTGTGGAACCAATCATCCGAGTTTCCATCATTTCTTATGGAGACATTCGCTTTGATATAATCATAAGCTTCCGGAACAAATTATGCTTGCAATCCAAAGTTTAACTGTATACTGAAGTCTTATTCTGGATTTATTCCTACTCATCTCCAGTATTCCTGGGATAGGCACTGGTTTCACCATTTCACTGACCAGTATAAGATATCCTACTACAGCTAGACAGAAGAATGGTTTTGTAAGCAGTTGGTCCTCTATTGGAATAGCAGACTAGGTCTTTTCCCCCAAAGCTTTCAATACCACTACAGTTTACCCCATCGATTACAAATTCATCCGGCTTGCCCAAAGAAATCCTTTAGCAGGCCACGGGTCACATGCCTGGCACCTCGGGCCTCCTACATATTTTGACCCATCAACTTTAATTAAACCTATTGATGTGGAAATGTTTCTATTTACCTTCTGACCTTGCTCTGGCTTTCTGCCTAAAAAGCTTATGATGGTTAAGAAGCTCATTTAACAAACACAGCAGTGAAAACATTAGTCATCAGGACTAAAGATGTCTAAAAACCGAACGCGCTGAGAGTCGATTTCCTCACAAAGTAAATAAACAAACTGAATAGCTCCATATTGTAGCGTCAAAGACACAAGTCTGATCTACTTACTACTGTGTAATCAGATGCTTTCAAAATGTTTGCCATGCTCATGTGATAATGTCGGCATGCTTAATTTTTTTAAAAATGTTCTGCCATTTCCCTTTTTTAATGTTGTGAGTGGGGTGGTTTTAAAATGCTATACCTTCAGTTCAGGAATGTCTGATTTTAAAACCGGTAGTTAAAACCTGAATTTTCTTGGGTGAACATACATTAACATGCCTTTCCAGACAAAGAAAAGTGTTTTTGGTACCAAGATGCAGTGGCAGTTCATCTTTATAAGTGGGAAGAAAAAAAGAAAAAAAAAAAAAAAAAATCCTGCATTGTTCAGTTTTCGGGGAAGAGAAATGTCAGCACCATCTATTTTATCGAAATGGTTGCTTGTACTCAGCGAAACATAATAAAACATTCACATGTCCTAAAGATGTCGCTCTAAATTAGTCAGATCTTGTTGATGCCGTGCTGCTTCTTTCTGTGTTTTTTTGTTTTTTTAAGTGCAGCCTAAAAACACATTTACAAACTTGCTGTTCACTTGATCTTCATTTATTGCTTTTGTCACGCAAAGTGACATCTTATTTCTGCCAAAATGGGAAATGTACCATTCTGCGGAAAACAAGCTTAATTTGTCTCCCCTTTGCCTTTACAATGTTGTCACAGAAAATTGCACACCATTTCATAGATGGAGAAGGGAAGTGCAGTGTGAGCAGATCTATTGTTCGGTTTATTGGTTTTAGATTACTTCAGGTGCAGATATTCACCTCCATTCAGAGTGGAAAGCAACAACCCATCACAGCATTACTGGCGCTGTATGGCTCAATAGACATGCTACAATGAGTGTGGCCTCAGGCATGAATAATGTATTTAGCAGAATATTATGCTTATTTATAAGATAAAATAGAATGTTGGGGGTGGGGGAAGGCTTAAATAAATAAATGCACTGTGACTGTGTTATTGGTTTCCTTTTCACAGTATTAGAGCATTTCATTAATTCATAAATTAGAGCATTGAAAAAAAAAAGAGGCATGTGAGAAAGACAATCAATCAATCAATCAATGTTTCTTTGAGGAGGTAATAAACCTTTTAAAGCTTGATGTCCATGCTTGCATGCATACTGTACTTCTGAAAGAAGATGGCTACAAATACTGAGCAGATCACAGTACAGTAGTTCTCTACATTTGCCCGGAAAGACTTTTCCATTCATCCATAACAGTTGAAAATTTTCAGAATATGGAAAAACTCGCTTATAAATATCACGGTATCACAAGATGACGGTATTCACCGCCCATTTAAAACACTGTTAAAATTATAAACACAGAGAGGCAATGTAAGCTATAATTTGATATAAACGTCAACAATGAAATAGCAGGGCCTCTGAGTGGCGCAGTGGTACAAGTGCTCGCCCTATCATCCGGAGCCGGAGGTCTAGAGAGAGCTTATTGGCCGAGCTCTCTCAGAGGGGAGGGATGAGAGGTACTTAGTGCTCCCACATTAATCACGGCTCTACAGCCAATCGGGGGCATCTGTGAGCTCACTCAAGCAGAAGGAGCGGATAGCGCTGTCCTCCGAGTGTGTTACGCTGTCCCCAAAGATGTGTGAGCAAGCAGATCGAAAAGATGCAGTCACATGGTTCGGAGGAAACACGTGATCCATCTTTGGCCCTCCCGGCTGAGTGCTAGTAGTAGCAAGCGGTTATGTGGGAGCCCCTAGTGACGGGGAGGAATTGGGCACGACTAAATTAGGAAAAAAAAAAAAAAAAAAAAACAATGAAACAGCATCTGATCTTACACCATGACTAATCATGAAACCGTGACACTTGCAACCCTACTCTGGATTCAAAAGCACAGCTCTCATGCACGATGATGCGGAATGAAGCCCGGAACAAAAAATAAATTAATTAATTAAAAAATCTATAAAAAAAAACATGAAAATGATCATACATTATATTACAGGAGGCACTTCATCCATTCGGGATGCACTCATCTGACTAGTGGGAAACTGAATGTACTCAAATGAATCCCCATTAGGACCGTCATTCTCAGGTAAGGACGTGAATACCATTAGCTTCTTTTTGATTGAGAATCAACTGGGAATAAACATTCCCTCGCTGAGTGAAAGGAAGTGACAAACACAGGAAGGATTCCACTTGGGAGTCTCCATTTCCTCACATATCTTAATTAAGGACACAGAGGAAGGGTGCCAAATTATTCGCAGAATCCTCTTGACAGTATGAGAGCTCTCATTTGTCTGAGTGACCCAAACTTCAGAATTACTGAAGGACAAACTTCAGCACAACAAGAGTGTGAAATATACAGATACAGGAGAGGGTGTTAAATGAGCACAAGAGCAAGTTAAAGACGTGGTTATATTTACCTTATCCACGTCCACTTTGCCCTTGATAAACTCAGACCTCCAGAACTGCAGGGCCTGGTCCAGAGTGAGCCCGATGCCCTTGAGGAACAGGCCGTACTGCATGCGGCCGCCGTGGCGCAGGTGGTGGTTCTCTCGCAGGGCTTTGTGCAGCTGCCTCATGCAAGGAGGGAATGACTTGGTGGACAGCTAATAGAGGAAGAAAGAGAAAGAAAAAAAAGGAATGAAAGGTGATCTTGGCAGACATTCTTGCTGGTAAAGCAAGTTATCTGTTACCACACGGAATAGAGTGATGTGATTAAGTTAGAGTGTGATAACTTCACAACCCAATATTACAGACTATGATGTAGGATGATATTGATCAGAACACACACTGAAAATCTCCACACCGTGACTGACGGGTATATTAAAACTTTTTTTTTTTTTTTTTTTTTTTAACTTCAGGACGTGTTGTGATAGGAAATTAATCAACATCAGCGCGGTGTGATGTGGCCCAACAGAACCTGGAGCTACTGCTGCCACATAATTTACTAATGATCACAAATTAGCATTAAGGAACAAACCATCAAATTGTCAAATTAATTTCTAGTTGGTGTCCAGTTTTGTGAAGTTCATTTTATCATATATGTTACAGCAGCTATGAAGAGTCTGTCCCCTCTAAGGCTTCTTCCTTTCCTCTCTTGAAATAAATAAGACAAAAATATAGCGTGTGACAAAACCTGGAACGTGACAAGTCCTGTGTCCTGAAGACTTTCCTATCCTGCCATCATAAAGATTACGTACTGTTACAAAGCACTTGTAATTTGCCTTGCAGCATGCACTAAAGTCAGAGCTGCTGAAAATCAAGACTAATTGGTACAGAGAATATAACTGCACTGTAGTACAAATAACTGAACGCATCAACACAAGTTAAATAAAAGAATAATAATAATAATGAATTCAATTTTAAATGACAGTGCCTTCAAGAAAAATCTGAATAGGACATGAGTTTTAGAGTACTGTAAAATAGCACTGCTTAAATACACAGACACCACGGCATGACGGTAAACTGAAGCCGTCAGACCTGATTGTTCATTAATTATAATCAGCAGGATTTGTAAACAGATAATTAATTAGTCTAATTAACCAATGCCAATGTTGTTCCTTACCACACAATGTCACCCATGTAATATCACGCCACCTCTACAAGCGCTCATTTGTTTGGTTAAGGAAAATTAATTAAAAAAATATAGCTCTAACTGTGTTTTCATTTACTTAGAGCTGTAGACTACCTTGTTTTAAACCCTCAATATGATGCACCTTCTTTCTGATCATATGCATCACAGTAGATCATAAAAATAAAAAAAAGAAAGAAAAAATACATTTAAACAGTGCAAAACATTAAAAAAAAACATTTTAAAGGAGGTCGTACGTCTGTGAACGACGATCCTGACCGAGGTGAACGTTCAGTGAGTGGAACACCTGATCCTGTGTTCTGTTATTCAGCACAATCACAAGTCCTGGTTTGACTTGTCAACACGTTCCGTTTTGTACGATCTGTGTTAACATGTGTGCTTTATACAGAGGTATTTTAAACACAGCTCTACATACTCTGTGCACAGAACAGTTCAAACAAGTCTAATACTCGCTACACTGAATATAAAAGCAAAAGTAACCCTGAATGTTTTGCACTTTTGTCTTGAATTTCAAACTTGACCACACAGAAGCATAAATCTTTATGACTGCAGACAAATTGGAAGCTGTAAAATAGAGATCTGCCTGCACTCTTTGCTTCATGGTTAGAGAACATCAAACTTAAGGCATGTTTAGTAGACAGTAATTAAAATGGGGAAAAAATAGTTTGTTTTATTTCCTCTCATCAAAAGACACGAACAGTTTGAGCACATCACAAATTAGATGATGTGTTTTTTTTTCCTGCTCCAATTTAAATTAATGAATACTCACTGGATCAATCTGTTCCAAGGAGACTTTCCCAATGTTCTTCTGGATGCTGTAATCCTGGCCCACGTAGGCATGGCTGCAACACAGAACAAGTCAGGAACAGGCGTGAATAGCATTCGAAAAATGTTCAAAACTGACTTTTTTTTTTTGGTAAAACATTTCATGATTTTTGAAGATCTATTTGCTTTACAGAATATTATTTGCCTGAGACTTTGGTAAGTATAAGGATTTAGTCTAGTTGGCAATGGGAAAACTTATCTAAATGGAAGGTCAAAGTTATGGGAAAAAGTTTGCAAACCATGGCAATATTACTTTACATAATCACCATAATAATAATAATAATAATAATAATAATAATAATTATTATTATTATTATTATTATTATTATTATTATTATTATTATAATTCAATTCAATTTAATAACATTTTATTTCTATAGCGCTTTTAACAAATGGTCATTGTCTAAAAGCAGCTTCACAAAATGAAAAGAAAATTTATGAAAGTGTGTATGAGTGAGAAAAATGTGTCTAGATAATAATGAGATTGTCCCTGATGAGCAAGCCAAGGGTGATGGCGACAGTGACAAGGAAAACTCCCTGAAATGGCAATAGAAAGAAACCTTGAGAGGAACCAGACTCAACAGGGAACCCATCCTCATTTGGGTGATAACGAATAAATGTAATAATAATAATAATAATAATAATAAAGGCCAGGTGATTAGGATAGTGGCTATATTGTGATGACGGGGTAATTGTAAGAACACCTGGGGTAACTCTATTGGTAGTAGTGATGACCGACAGTTGCGATGGTGATTACAGAGGTGATGGTGTTTACTGTATAACATGAGTGATAATGACTGAGAACAGCAAGAAAGGATCATTATGATGACAGATAACAGATGCCTGTAACAATAGTACTGTAATAACAGAGGTGATTGCAGTGCCAGGGACCAGGGTGACGGTGATCGTTATCGTGATGACCGAGATGATGGTAATTACGGTGCATTGATTGTAGTGATGGTAGCTGTGGTGGCAATGATGATAATGATGATGACAACAATAGCGATGGTGGTGCTGGTGCTTATGAACTTTTTAAAATGTCAAGTCAGAATTTGGGCCTTATTGGTTCTTTTTGCTTCTCATTTACCCAACTGTTTAACAGAAAATCACTGCTCTCAAGGTAGCAACTTCTAAATAATGATAAATTAAAGAATGCAAATCGCACAAGCATCCACGCTGACTGCAAACACTTTCTTTCGTGAAATGTTTTTAAACATTCTCTGTGTAGATGATCAAGAAGTCCTTGAGCCTTCATGAATGTATGAATGGGATTATAGCCAGTCCCAACGCGCTGGACAAGCCTGAGCGCGGTGTTTGAAATATATGCTGTGCTGAAGGTTCTGTCTCTTGTACAATAAGATGCGACATTAAATTTAATAAATTAAAGAGACAAAATAAAAAATTTGCCTACTCGATTTGTATTGCGATTGTGTTAGCATTGTGATTTTATAAATATTTCAATTCAATTTAAATTTTGGGGGATTTCTTACAATTCTACAGTAAATAAACGTATCCAATAATTCACTTCTACCACACTGGACACTACGCTGCCTGATAATGTGTACCATCTGTAGGATTATATTATGCAACATTTTACCACATCAAATGCAAATAAATCACGTTCCATGAATTGGCTAACGAAAGAACTGCAATACATCGCTGAATCGACCGACCCCCACCTCTAATGCATAAGAACTGGATTTTACAGACAGACTCCACATCTCTAACTGCATTCAGGAATTTGTTTGTGTGCTAAAACTAAATCATAGGACAGATGAAAGCGGAAAAGCATAGAAGATTAAAAAGAAAAGGAAAAAAAGCTATTTCCAAACAAAGGGATTTACCTTAAATAACAGCCATTTCTCAGCAAAAGACGTTTTTCAGATTTGACTCGACTGTCACAAACATGCTAAATGTAAAAAGCTTTCCGAGGCACTCTATATTTTTCAAGACTGCAAAGGAGACCATTTTTAAGCTCACCAGATGACGCAACTCGACACGCCTGGCGAATCAAAACAACAGAGAATAAGCACTCTGCAACGATTCACAAGATTTTTCTCTCAACAAATACAAACATAAAACATTGTGTGCAATTTTTCCCTTAAAATAAAGAATGAAATGGAGCATTCAGACAAAGCACTAGCTCTCAGTCAGACTATACATCATTGTAAGAAAAACTGAGATATCTCAAGAGAAGCTTGAATCAAATTGAGTATTAACCAACAACTACCTATAGTAGCATGCAAAAACACCAGATATTAGCGAAACTATAAATAATGTGATTACAAGCTGACTATTTTAATTTTCCACAACACATGCAACCATTTAGATTCACATTCTCCTCTGTGAGATCACTGCTGTCCAACCGTTTTTATTCCTTAAACGCCATTATGGAATTTAGCCAAGTTAATCTCCCATATCAACTGCGCACCAATTGAGATTCTCAAGGTAAGCACATTGCTAGAAGACCTCCCCCTCCACGAAAACTGAAAGCTCAGCAGTGGAAAGAAATTCATGTGCATTATTAAAGCTGCTCCTGTTTCAGCGCGCTGGTTCGCTGAACGCTTTGCTGAGCTAAACCGCACATTCAGAGACTGCTGCCAAGAAGAAATGTTCGGATCGTAATCCTAAAGATAAAACATAAGTGAGCATGCCGTTTACGGGAAAACAATCAAAGTTGGAATAGTATGTTGTTGACGGATGAGAAACTAATTACTGGAAATGTATTACTTTACAATAATCTCATGTCTTGAAGTTTAATATTTATATCTTTTATACAGTACGAGGGGTTTCCATGAAAAGTCCAGAACCTTTTGCAGAATAACAGAACAATAATTATAATTAAAAAAAAGAAGAAGAAAAAAAACTCCCTTTATTTTTCTATATAATCATCTGCTACACTAATGCACAGAGTATCACTTGTTCTTGGATAACACCATGATGGATAACTGCCTGCTTCACGTCTGAAACGATCAAATGTTTTTACTGCGGCTAAGAGTCTCATCACCGTAGTGTTCTTAAATCGGTTTCACAGCTTCATGGCCTCATTCACAAGAAAAGTCATCACAAGTCCCTGTTTGACTTGAACGCCCCTCGTACTTCAGCATTTCAACATTTAAAATTAATTTATTAATTAAACAATTAAACTAGTTCTTGTTGTTCTTTAGTCATTGCTCAACTAGCCTCATTTCTCTCATTCTTTACATTAATGTGAAAAAAAAAAGCTACTAAAAACCTCTGATCTGACACCTCTCTCATGTGCTAAATTACAGCTTGAACTCTCCTACAGAGCCCTGACACTAGAGATTTCTTCCTATTTGTTAATCAAAAAGCAATAAAGTTGGTTAAGCCAACAAGACACCAAAGTGCATTTGGTTTAGTTATATTATACAGCAAACCCTAAATGACATTATACCATAACCACAGTGTGTATTTACGGGATTCATTTGAAACGGGTAGTTTCAGCCCTAATGTGAACATGAAATGTTACTACACTCATTCTAATGCGGTATTTGTTTCTATAGTAACGGCTCATATACAGGGACTTGTACAGCAAGCATTCCACATTAATGTTCGTGTGAAACAGATCATGCAGTGTAAGAGAGCGCTCATATCAAGGAAGAGGACAAGAGGTCATATAAAAAAAAAAAATTAGACAGAGCGAGAGTGTGAGAAATTATATTGAGTTCATGAGAAAGGAAAACCATCATGACAGTGGGAGATCATATAGCGCGAGTGTAAAAGATGGTTCATAATGAGCATGAGGAAGCGAGATAGATAGGGAGAGAAATCATCATGCGAGAGAAAGAGAGAGAGAGAGAGAGAGAGATAAGGGAGTGTAGAAAAGTTCATATCAAGCGAAAGGAGGGGAGAAAGAGAGCAAAACAGAGAGCCAGAGATCATACGAAGAGACAGATGGAGAGAGCAAGCAAGCGAGAGAGGTTAAAATGGAGAAATCATCGTGCGAGGATAGGACGGAGTTCATATCGAGCGAGAGGAGGGGAAAAAGCAACACGGAGAGCCAGAGAGAGAATGAGAGATCAAACCTAAGGACAGATGGGGAGTGAGTGAGTGAGTGAGTGAGTGAGTGAGTGAGTGAGTGAGTGAGTGAGTGAGAGAGAGAGAGAGAGAGAGAGAGAGAGAGAGAGAGAGAGAGATAGGGAGAGAGAGAGAGAGAGAGAGAGAGAGAGAGAGAGAGAGAGAGGGAGGGAGAGAGGGAGAGAGGGAGGGAGAGAGAGAGAGAGAGAGGGAGAGGGGGAAATCATCATGCAATAGATAGAGCATATAGAGAGCATAAGAGTTTCTATCAACAAAAAAATGAGAAAGAAAAGGAGAGAGAGAGAGCGAGAGAGAGAGTAGAACAGTATAGGTGAAAACAGGTTGATTTTTTTTACCTCAACATTACATTGTTAGGTTTAAGAACACTGCACAAATTGTAAAGTTTTAAAACGATTTAAAGAATTATTGCTTGATGTATCCGCCGCACCTCGATACGCTTACCGGTTGGTGTTCTGAACCGGGAGAGAGGGACAAACTTATTATCAGCAAAGAGAGCATTTTTAAGATTCTGTGAAGATGCCCTATGTAACGTACGTTCAGGACATCAAAAGAACCCATCATTAAAATGCAAGTCATATACAAGAGACCCGTAGATGGACAAATGATAGGAAATACATCAGCAGTTTCTGGTTAAACAAAAGTGTACCGGCGGACACGAGCTGTTTGTATGAATATTCCTCTGAACACGGTCTGTAGGAAGTGAAGTGTTCTAAGTGATGTAAGGAATAAGGAAGCGCAATGAGGGGATTGGGTTTTATTTTGAGCTTAGAATCATGGGAAAGTTCACATCATATTACAAAACCTTACATTATTATCTAACTTGATAAAATTATCTACAATTGCTAAAAATTGCTACAAACGAGCAACACACATGGACAAAAAAAAGATCACACAGACACACACAGAGACAGAGACACAGAGACAAAGACACACAAAGCAGCCACTACTTAACTGCACAATAATCTCACTTGTTTTCTATTTGTTGCAACTTCACAGTGATGCACTATTTGTCAGGTCTATCTAACTGGAACTGACAATTTTCACCAGCCATTTTTCCATTTCATTTCTTCAGCTTGGGAAAAAAAAAAAAAAAAAGATGAATTTTTGGTTGAGGCATGTCGGGAAAAGAGATATGACAGCGCGACATAAAACCAAATGACAAACGAGACGCATTTGTCTAAAGCGGAGCGAGCTTTCTCGTGCAGTAAACAGGAGGACACGATTAAAATACTAATCATCTTTTTTTTTTTCCCCACCAGAACCAAAGCAAAAATATATTTTTTTAAAAAGGGAAACATTATCTATTGTTGAGGGAAAAAAAAAAGAAGTTTTTATACTCTTGAAAAACTAAATGATAATAAAAGAGGCCCGAGTTTGAGCATCACGCTGCAGATTATTACAATCAGGGGATACAATTTAAATTGTGTCTCATTCCCAGATCACTTTGATTTGATGCACACAAGGTCACTGGATTCTCTGGTGCCCCAAGTTGGTGCAAAAAACATTTGGGTTGCTGTTTTAGTCAATTTTACGGATATAATTTCACATACTATTTTACAGAGCTGAGAATCAGAAGTAGACTGTCGCTTTGATTCGAGGTGTGTGGTATTGTGATTTTCTGTCTCACTTGCCCGTGTTAGAACCCACCTGCTCACAGGAACTCACTGTGAAGTTGAGTTTTGAGACTTTGGAGGCATTAGAGGAAGTAAAACCTCGCTGTTTCTTTATAATTTAATCATTTATACATTTTTACCCCAAAGTTTGTTTAGAAATAATAATTAAGGCCGGGTGATGAGTAAAAGTGCTGCTTAGTTAAAATGCTAAACACTTGTATTTGAGGTTATTTTGTATTGTTGAAAGGCTGCCTTTTTTTTTTTTAAGTGAGAAAACCAAGATCTATATTATAATAAATTAGTGATTTTCAATTCAATTCAATAGCATTAACGTTAGTGTCAGAATACACTGCTCTAGCTCTACATTTCTCAGAGGATTTGAAAACTATTTAAAACATCCGATAATTAGAATACTTTTGTCATTGTATTGTGCGAAATACCATGAAACTTGGAGATCTGTATAAACACCATCAATAAATGAATTTCTGTGTTACTTGTGTTGAGTGTTTAAATGGCATTTTTTTCCAAGCTTCTGCTCCACTTTTGTTTTTAAGTGAGAAAACTAATGTTATAAGAAATGGGGTATATTTAGTTAATAATTGATCTTTTTTTTAAGGGAAAAATGTAATATTGAATCTGGATATTTATAAAATCGTTATATTAAGGAACCGCAAAACGGCACCCAGGAATCATATCAGGAGCCGAGTGCTGATTCCCATCACTAAAACATGTATTATCACTCTATCAACGTTCATAATTCCAATACATTTTAATATTTCAAAATGAATAAATTTTAATAATGATTAATAACATTATTATTATTATATTACTATTAGTATTATATTATTATTAATAACCGAGAACAAGATTTGAAGATGAAATTTCACTGCAAATGTTTATATCTTTTAAACCTTCCTTCAATAAGAATTGCGTTATGAACACACTCCGTTATCTGCACCTCTTCTGTTTACTCAAAGGAGCTTTGTATTCTCTTAGACCTATGTGTAATATTCATTTTATTATAAAAGAAGTCCGTCACATTTCAGTCTCTAACTTCCTTATATATGTAGACAAACTGTAATTCGAGTGATGCCTATTTCATGCTGCTCAATCAAAAACCATGGGGGATGCAAACTTTTGCACTTATCCACATAATGCAGTGCCATATTTTCTTTACCAGCATTACTCAGCCTCACAAAATCAACAGAAGCCAAATGAAAGCATGACGTTCAATAGATTTGTATCTCAACACTTGAATCCGCAGACAGAGCCGAGAGAGAGAGAAAAACACAGTCCCCTACTGAGCCTATTGGACATGTCCTCAAACTGCTCAGGGTCAAACGAGTGTCTTATCAGGACAGACCAGTGATGACAGACAGCAAAAAGTATCTCGCAGCCTCAAACCGCTGCCTGTGTGTCCCCACAGACAAATTCAATTAAAGCAGCAGAATTCAGGGGACTGCAGCTGCTTTAATTGGATAACAAATGAAATGGCTGCTGGCTCTGATGCCAATCGGGCACGCTGCCCATTGTTCCTTTACTCCACAAGTAAAAAAGGAAAGAAAAAAAAAGGCACCCTTTCGTGTGGATTCTGTGGAGTGGCTGGCTTTTAATATCCATCTATGCCAGTCACATCGTCCGTGTTTTACTAGCTCTGGACCAAACAGTCACACTGTGCTGAGAGAACACTACAAAAAATGTGAAGTGAAGTTGCAGCAGATTATATTATTGCTATATTCTATATCTGCTTTAACAGTTGACTGAGGGATAATGCTGTGACTATTAGAGCGACCTGAACAGACTGCATTGCAAAAAATACTATTAAAAAACTGGAGGGCAAAAACAAAAAAAAGAGAAAAAAAGAAAAAGAAAAAAAAACCACCACATCCCTAAAATAAGAATCTTGAAATACAGCTAAAATAAAATGTCTGGCTATTTTTCATATATGTGTAAAGAAATACGAGCTATAAACTTAAAGTGAGAGCAATGCCCCTGGATTATAGCTATAAATCTGTTGTGTTACTTAAAGGGGATCTTTTATGCAAACATCATTGTTCGACAGTAAGATGGGTCTCCACCGTGCATGTACAGTACAAATAAAAAGGAGTCACGGTGAGAAA
Source organism: Clarias macrocephalus (assembly GCA_011419295.1). Taxonomy (NCBI): domain Eukaryota; kingdom Metazoa; phylum Chordata; class Actinopteri; order Siluriformes; family Clariidae; genus Clarias; species Clarias macrocephalus. The sequence goes on along the minus strand of JAAGKR010003897.1, from coordinate 17,529 downwards.
AATCCCTGCTTTTGGTCAATTTTCATATTAGCCAGAGCTTAAACCGACCAATTAAAATTACTACCTCTTATTAACCTCATATAAGATAAACTTTACAGGTTTGTTGCTGTGACTCAGGAGTAGCAGGAGAAGTAACAGAGATTTTGCGGTATGGAAAATGCCTAAATATCTAAGGCATATTTTAGCTGGAGCACTTTGGGGAGCTCTGAGACCTGCAGTACTATATCTTGAGCCATCCCTCATTTCTTAACATAATGAAATGATGTAGATTCAATTGAAGAAATAGGAACACGTTTTACATGTTTTGCAAAGTGCCATGGTAATTTTTTTTAATTGGTTATTAATATAAAAACAGCAGCAGCAGCAGCCCCCCACCCCCTCATCTGTTCCAGCGTCTCAGCATTCAGTATTAGCAGTGTACTAATCACTGGACTGTTCATCCGTCATCATCTGGACTCGTTTCTGCACTGGTTCATGTGTTAAGTTAGATTTTCTTTTTGTTTAATGCTTGAAAGATTCATAGGTCAATGTGTAACCTAAATAAAAAAAATACATTCCTCTGAAACTGGTCAGGTACCAGGACTTGACTGAAAATAAGAGTCAAAAACCTGCCAAAAATGTCCTCAAGGAAGCCTGGAGAACTGTTCCTCAAGACTATATTAAAAATACAAGAAAGTCTGACTCTTTAAAAGCAAAATTTGAAGAAATGTAGTGTGGTTCAAGACTTTTACAAAAAGTATGCGTCTTCCCTAAATAGCTTCTGTCACTACGATATTGAAGATATGACACATGTAATGTAGCTATGAGAATGAGTAGACTAATTAACCAGAAGAAATATCTTTTTCTCATGTAAAAAAAAAAAAAAAAAAAAACCATGAAAATGGGCCACCACTGAAAAAAAAAAAAACACACACAAAAAAAAAAAAAAAAAAAAAAACCATTCCTAAAAAAACAAGTTTGACATTTTGGAATGTAGTTGATGTCATTTACTTTAAAAGCCTCCCTTCACATACTTCAGCTCAGAATGAAGGAGGGGGGAAAAAAGCTGTCTGAGAAGGGATCAAGCTCGTTGAATTGCAACAGCAGTGATGGCACAATGATGATAAATAGCAGAGGTGTAAATCAGAGGAGCTGAAAAATGTCTGATGATCCCAATTACCTGAGGTGGTTGAGCAGAGGCTGGAGTCGCTCGTCAGATTGCACGGCTGGTAAAGAGCGTGCTGTCAGCTGCAAACACACACAACAGTTTGAAAGGGTCAAACGTAAAGGCCATCTTTATGATCGAATGTTTTTCTGCTGCCAAAAGAAAACAGACTTCAGTTTTGTAAATACTTATGCACCTTTAGTATTCATTTCATCTTTATTAAATCCTATAAAACACAAATTATTTTCATCAACGTGTATCTGTTTGACAATTTCCTCAAGTTGACTTAACTAGACATTGATTACTAACAACTAACAACTGATTACTGCTTAGAAACTGCGATAAACTAGCGCATGATGTTAAAAATAACAAGTGCTACTTTAATTTACTGTTGATGCAGTGAGCAGACATGCTGCAGTAATTTAACATTACTTGATGAACTTGGGGGCTGAAGAGACAGTCTCAGGTTGGGGTTCTAAGTTAAGGGAGTTTTTCTTTGTTTCTTCCAAGATGAAGGTCAAAAGCTGAGTGTTACAACATTTATCAATATGTTGTTGTTGGTCTTTCGGCTGCTCCCGGAAAGGGGTCGCCACAGCGGACCATCCGATCCGCACACAAGCTTGGCACAACCCTGCCGTTTTATCCGAGCTTGGGACCGGCACTGCATCCAGTGGCTGGGGTTTGGGCATCAGCTGGAAATTTAACCCTGGCCTTTCGCATGGCAGGCGAGAAACCTACCACTGAGCCGCCAATGACCCCTATGATGTCATCCCTGATGATGATGATAAAAGAAAATAAACGAATAAAAAATTTTTTTTTTAAAAACTCATTGAGCCCCATTTTTTTCCACACTCCAGCAAGATGCAGTGACTGATGGGAAATGTCTCATTCATTTTTCCGGTGCAGTGAAGACCTGCTGTTCAGTTGTTCCCTACACTGTTACAGTTCCCTCTGGAACGATGATCATATTTCTATTACTAACTATTGAATTCAATTACATTTTATTTGTATAGCGTTTTTAACAAATTGTCATTGTCTTAAAACAGCTTTACACAATTAAAAGAAATTAGATTTAAATCAATTCGATTTTTCTGGCGACTGGGTTAAATAGCACTAAAGATGATTAATTTGTCTTACAGCTATTTTTCTTACACTGAAATACTGTGTAACTTGTGTTGTTTGTTTAAATTTCGGGTCTCAAACAAAGCAATAACTTTATATTTTCCTCCCCCCCTCACTGCAGTTCAATAGGACTTGCACCAACCGTACATACTGTAAACGCCAAAGAAGAAGCACTGGTACTACTGATGGGAGAGAGGGGAACTTGGGAGGAAATCAACTTTCGTTTTACATTTCTAAAAGAGATGAACCGGTCAATCACCCAGTGATCCGGATTGGCTGGTTTTCAGTTTGATTGGCCGTGACCGATGATGGGTCGATCAGCTTCCCATAAAAGTGATTCTGTACCGAGTGGCAGAACAGAAATCGCATGTATTAAAAGCTTCCGATTCTCCAAACTTTGTGAGCAAATTAGTTTCAAACTCACGCATGACACACTTTTATACTCTTACTCTCAAAACACAGCAAGAGCTAATCAGTCGAAAATAGCGCCCATTCCTTTATAAATCCTACAGATGGTACAATCTGTACTATATACACATTAGAACAGTGACACATCGTTGACTTGTGATTCCCATCTCTAAGTGATTCACTGACAAAATGTGTATTTTCTGCAAAAGCTGTGGTAATTTATCAATTTTACACCATTTAACATTTGCAATTTTACCCTAATAATTAAAAATTATGAACAGATTTGGAAGAAACTGACCTAATGATTCGATTAACTTAATCAACCAACAAACGACTGATTAAACTGCATAAACCACACAGCTCTACTACTATTATATATTATTATAGCATTAGAAAATCAGCACTATACTCATGCAATGGTAAATTCTTAATGCTAATTAGTTCATTTGTTTGTTTTTTTTTGTTTGGTTTTGTGTAAGGTTGAATACATCATTTATACAGTAGTCATTTTTGGCAGGTGAACTACATTTTAGAAATCTGTTTATTGTTCTTTAATTATGTTTAACTATGAAAAAACAGTGTTAAGAGAGTGAAGATCTCTGTGAAGAAACTATATTTATGGAAGGAGTTTTCTGTCAGGTACTTCTCAGTATAGGAGTTTTCAGTCTTCAATTTCTACTTAAAAACGAGCTGCAGGATTTTTTTTTTTTTTGCCTAACTTTAAAAGAGGGGAAAACAGAGGTCAATAAGAGAACAAGCTATAAAAACCTATAATAACTAACTTACCCCTGATGGTTCACAACATTAAATAAGATGTAAAATGGACAAAAGTACATCATATGATTTTTAAATTGTGTGTAATCAGTATAATAGGGGGAAGAAAGAAAAAAAATTGCTATACACAGCTACAGGTTCAATCAACTTCCCTGCTGCCGTTTTTTATTTTCCCCTATAACAGCAGGTCGCATCTTGTTTCATTCCCTATACGTCGCATTAAAGAAGCTGACTACATAAACTGTCACATATGTGAAACTAGTAGCTCACTACATCCTCAGCTCATAAATATGATAACATTCATAAAGTCTGCAGTGCGTCTGTTAACCAGAGCAAGACGAAGTCAGTGATGAAGAGACGTGTTGGACGAACATGATCAAACTACTAAGGAAGCAGCAGATTGTAGTGTAGGCGGCAACAAATATGGGCTCCCAAGATCATGAAAAAACAGTTTATCCAAATAAATTGGCTTCTATTTTCATACACAGGTTAAACTAGACAAGAAGTGTAGAAACAAATTCTGCATACGCATAAGAACTAAAGCTGCACAAATAATCGCAGGAAAAAAAAACTGAAAATGTAATACGGACCTGTGCAATTATTTGAGTTTGTCAATAATTTAAGTATTAGTTTCTTTTTTTTTTTTTAATAGCTAAAAAATATATATTGGTAAACATCCTCTCAATATGATTATTTGTGCCATTATATGATGTTAGCCTAGATAAACACAATTAAAAAGTAAATGCTACATATTGCAGTTTAAATCACAATTCATGTCAACATTATCACAATATTATTTTTCCTCAAATCGTGCAGCCTTTACAGCGGAGAGCTCGGAGTCTCCTTTTGATCCAGACACCTTTACATGAGTGATGAGGGGTTGTTGTTTTTCCCCACCACACAATATGGTGGCAAGCTAAATAAATATGAAATATATGTAAAGATTACAGCATCAGCCTAATATTTCACGAGCTTGTAAGAGATCAAGAGTATTATTTAAGGTTAGTGCACCGTAAGAGTTCAGACTGTTTGTGGTTTATTGAGTACAAACATATAATACAGTACTACATTATTGTACAGTGCTAACGTTTTTTTTTCTAATTTCTGTTCGTTCTCCTCTTCTAGGAATGGCATTAATATATACATACTACAAGTATGAATACTGTATTGCTAACAAATACAGCTGCACGATTAAATTGACTATGCAATTCAATCTATCTGATGAGGATTTAGAATCGATCCGCACTTTTTAAATTGTTTAGGTCTCCTTATAACAATATACGCAAATACTTGTGTTTTGCAAGAGTATCACTTCTTTTGAGGTAATTGGCAGTTGCTTCAATACTGCCACCAAGTGCGTAACAGATTATTGGCACGAAAAAAAGATCACTTTGTATAAAGACACGACATTTTCTGCAGTTCAGTGTTTATTAAATAATTTTAGCATTTTTCTTCAAAACCTAAAATAAATATACCCATTTTAAATAAATCAGACACTGAACCGAAAATTTAATTGAATCGAAAATCACAAAGTCTGGGGAAGAAAAAAAAAATTTAACTCTACAGGAGGATTTTTTTTTTTGCCACAAAAATACAATAAAAACAATAATAGCTTTAAATTATGCTGCAATAATTCTTCAATAAGAATATAATAAAATGTTATATCATTATATATAATATATACAAATATTATTTATTTATAATTAATATACTTTTTTGTATACAGACTATTTTAATATTCATAGCTTCAAGAAACCATACTTTAAACAGTTTAATTATTTTAGTAATGTTTCTAGTGCACAAGGTCCCAATAAACATAAACTAACATGATAAATGTGTTTAATACTGTACATCTTCTACTGAACATTATAGCTTAGCTTTCAAGTCCTCAAAACGCTTACATTAGCTTACATCATCTAACACATCTATTTGATAATGAGGTGTTGAATCTCTCATGTACATTTACACTCCAAACACAGTACACTGTGGAGCATCAGTGATTTGCCCTCATGATCGTGTGGCTGACTGGCTGAGGGCCGCTGCCTCCATGCAGTGTCATCTCTTTTCAGAGCATATCCCTAGTGCAGAAACCGATTCAAATTCTAAAATCTAAATCCGAAAAATCGTACGTCGAACCACCATAAATCAATCATAGACCGTTTTTTTTTGTTTTGTTTTTTTTGTATAGTGTTATTTCTATAGGAGAAAACTCCTCTTAAATGTGATTAAACTTAAGATCAAGTCTGTTTATAGCTTTTATAATGCAAGTGCTAAAAGAAACTAACTTGGGTCATGGAGGTTCCACAACATTAATCATAGCTATAAGTACAGTACATGAAAAAAGTGCATCACTTTTAGAAATCAGTGCCAGATTGCGGTGGTATAGGAGTTGAAAAATTATTATTACAGCTTGGCCTGTAGTGTTTTATTCAGTTCAGATTTTACACACTGATCAGCCAGAAAAATAATGACCACTGACGTTGATTATTTCATTACAATGGGACCTGGAAGTGGGTATTATTATGTATTGTTATGCAGCAACTAAACATGGGATGTTCCCAGTCTGCACTGATCAGGACCTAAGAAAAGTGGTCCAAGAATGGAAAACTGGTAAAATAGCAAGAGGGTCATGGCTAGCCAATGTTCATTGATGCATATGGGAAAATGAAGGATGACCCATGTCTTCCAATCGAATAGGAGAGCTCAGATTTCTGATGGAAAGGGGTCAGAACACACGGGTCATTGCATGGGGCTGCAAAGCTGCAGATTGGTCAGGGTGCTCATGCTGACCCGTGTCCACCATCCAAAGTGTGTATAATGGGGACGTGAGCATCAGGACTGGACCATGGAGCAATGGAAGGTGGTGGCCTGGTCTGATTAATCATGCTTTCTTTTAAATGATGTGGACGGTCAGGTGTACAACATGGCACCAGGGCCTACTCAATATTAAGCAGGTAGTCATGATATCATAGCTGATCGGTGTAAAAAACACAGCACAAAAGGCTGTGAGAACCAATGAAAAAAATTGCTCAATTTACTGAAACATCCAGTTCAATATAGTTTGTAAGCCAGGTCCTGTTTTGCCGTGTTCTGAAAACAAAACAAAGAAAAAAAAAATCAAGAGTACAAAAAGCTCAAGAAAACACTGAGTCACAGCCATTCAACCAAATGGGAGCAGCGTACATTTTCATGCAAGGTCGGGCCAGCAGAGATGCCATTAGGGGCAACACACACACTCGTACATTCATAACGACTCACTAACAGTCCAGAGGGACCCAGAATCATTACTTCACTGCTGCCATGTTGGTGATCCAGATAATTGGTAAGAAATAGGAGTCAGATAAAGAAAAAAGTACTGCTGAGAACACGGGACTCCAGAGAGACAGATGAGGTAGAAGGAATATTCTCCAAATTTAAAATGGCCTTCTGTATTTTCTACTGTATCAAATCAATAGCGATACTAAACGGCCTGATCCGCTGTAAACATCACTTCCCCTTCTGACGTCCAATTATAATAGCTGACTTATGAGGAATATAAAAAAAAGCAGAATCGACAGCAGAAAGCATGTTCGATGGCAACAATGGTCCTCGTTCGAGGAGGGATAAAAAATTTTAAAAAATCTTTAAAATGAAACAAATGCATTTTAATACCTAATATATA